>LBNU01001829.1:21010-34416 GCA_014162995.1 Artemisia annua | reverse complement strand
TATACTAATATCCACAAAGGTGACACTTTATATGGTCAAGGTAGGTGACTTTGTTTTTTTAATAACTTTACTTTTGTACCCATGGTGTCTTTTTTTTTTTTTTTTTTTTTTTTTTTTTTTTTTTTTTTTTTTACTATTTCTACTCATTACAAGGTTTCCTTTTTGTATCGAGACAATTAATTATGTGTCCCTTTGAATTATTTAAGTGACGACAAATCGTCTCTGACCCCTCATAACGTGCAGCCAAATCGCCAAAGTAAGAAGGTTTGACTCAACAATTATCTAGAAATGGATATTCTCTATTCATACCCAAGAAACAAACGTCGGTTTGATAACATGCACATGTGAGCTCAGGAATGGTCAAAAAGTAAAATTACAGACGCCATTAACATATTTTATGATTAAAACAAATGAGATGCATTGTCAATGCAGCATAATGACCAAAAACAAAATTGGTGATCGCCCATTTGTTTCTCCTAACTAAAAGTAAAGTATAATAACAAGTCTAACCACTCAAAATAATAGTTATCTGACCCATTTACACATTTCAGTAAGTATACATGGGCATGTAACCTTTAACAATAGGTATACATTTATTAGGGATGTAACCTTTAACAATAGGTATACATTTATTAGTTGATAGTAAATAGCAAGTAATAATCTATTTTAAAAATGATATATTATGAATTGGTTTTTTCTCAGGGGTTCAAAATTCGTTTTGTAAGTTCAGGTACTGAATCTGTCACTGCTCTATTTTAGTTTGTAATAAGGTCACATGGCTTGTTGTGACTGGCTGGTGATTTTAAGTCGGTTAGAGTAAGTTAAAAGGGATAAACCTCATTTGAAATGTATCTTTGATCTTTGAAGTGGTTAATGAAGAATCAGTAGAGTTGTTCTCCCTCTGTTCTATCTCTGTGTTGACCTATCTTGAGTTAGGCTAATTACTAGGTTAACATGATAGCTGCGCAGACAAGAAGCTATCTGACCCGTTTATGTAATGCATTGAATTATTATTCACATTGGCTTTCCTTCATATGCATTACGATTTAGTGTAGGTTCCTTGGTAGTCGGTTTGAAACCCTTATTTTACTGAGCATATACATGACAAGTCAACGTCCACGAAGGCAAATTAAATAAACAACACCTGGGCAGAAGGTGTCTTGTAATCTTTTTGTCATGTTAATTTAAATGATTGTTTCGTTATAGAAAAAGAAACTTAACCATGGTTAGCAAAACCCCTAAATTAAAACATAAGTAGTTGCATGACTGGTAAACAAAGTGATTTAGTTGAATTAGTTAGTAGAAAGGTGAAACATTATTACATTTTCATAGAATATGAACTTAAAAAGTAAGAATTTCACCTGTAAAATGCTTTCAAGAAAACATTCTAGTACATTCCATGGCGTCAGAACAAAGTCCTTGGAATCGCTTGAACACTTATCAGGGGACCAGGCTGTTTGAGCCACTGCAGAGATCATCCTGAAAGTCTTATAACTATATTTTATCTCAGTGACTTCCCCATTATCATCAAAGATTTTGTCCACTTTTGTATTATGGAAAATAAACATTTTGTCAAGAAGTTTAGTACGCCACTTATAGGCTTCCTCTGCATAAGATAGGGCCTATATACATAAGAAAGACCTCATCAGAAAATATATGATAAGAGAATAAATTCCGACTACAAAGTGAAGAGTTCATTTGAAATTTTCTTGGTTCAATGAGTGTTATAAAAGACGAATGGCTGTTAAATAATGGTACATAGGTTTGTATGCCAAAAAGAACAATAAGAAACATGAATTGTGCAATATCTTCTCTCCTGTTCACCCTTGTATATTATATTTACACTAAACATAGCAGAACAATAGCATGCTGGAAAATCAAAATGAATAGAAAGAATATACAAAATTACTTGGGTGGATAGCCATGAATGTGACAATGTCAACCAGGAAAAAAATAGAATTACAATAAGTACACAAGAAGTTCAAATGATTATATGTAATCATTTGATCTTATGTGTACTTATTGGAGGTCTCGTTCATGCATACTTATTGTTAATGCATTCACAACCTTTGTGCCTCTATGATTCTAGTATATATCATATACATAACTGCCCCTTATTGTAAAACTGGTAGTTTTATCCTTTCATCACTGATCCCTAGATATTAGTTTTCAGAACGCAAGGACAACATTAATCCACAAAGCATGTTAGCATCAAAAGTATAACTGACAAGTTAGTGTACAAAAGCCAAATTTACCTCAATCTACAAGCTACAAGATTCAAAAGGATATTAGTTAACTCAATCATGACCCTTTTTTCAATCATTGTTTCAGAAAGGTCATAATACAGATGTCCAACAGCAAACCATGAATGGATGGACAGAGGATCCTATAGTTATAAGATATGTTGGTGGATAAAATATCAGCATGTGTTCAACAAAACTCTAAATGTGATAAGAAAAATTATGTTATATAACCAATCTAAGGTTCATACTCTGTCAATGAGCTTAGTAGCTGTTGGGTCAAGTCAGTACCCAAGTCTCGTTAAACTTAGATTTGAACACAATTAATGATCAAGTGTTTATAAACCGTGAACATAATCAAGTCACTGAGTGAACAGTCACTCAGTGAGTCATCTTCAGGATGTTTAGAACAAGCCTAATGAAGAAGGTTTTCCATTCAGTGAGGCGGACTCTCAGTGATTGGCATCTAAGCCAAAGAAGAAGATGATGGATTCAGTGAGTGATGACAATAGTGTTTATTACCACTATATTCTTACAAACATTTTTTTTATCAACCCTCTCTGCAAATTAAGTAAATAGTGTAATTTGAATTAAGTTTTATCTTACTGCACCCACTGACCCTCGCATTTATAGTTGCTAGGTGCATTTTTAGTTGCTAGGTGAGCCTGGTGCATGAGGATCATCCACCCCATCTTTGGTTGGTGCTGTAAAACATTGGCAAAAATCCAACCCCCGAAATCCTTGAGACACATGGAGACAATTATTGGTAACAAATACAACACTTGAATATCAATTAAGAGCAAATTGGCAGAAGAACATTGGGATACATACAATGGTGTCATCTGTAGCTGCATCATGCATCAATCAGAGAAGGTAATTCATAATTGTTAGTATAAGACTATTTTTTTCTATTATTTTCTGTATATGATCTCAAACTGAGTGACAATGGATATAGCAAGCCTGTGAAGCAATGAGCCGAAATCGTGTAAGCATTACAAGGATGTTTCCGCTAAAATGAGAAGTACTTTTTTAGTGGTTATGTAAATAATTAGATAAAACCCCGTGAATTATTTGTGTTTATTGGTAGTTTTGAACATTTCTCACTTTAGTAATACCTATGTCTATCGATGCTTAGTATATCTTGAATTTTGGAGCATAGATGGTTTTTCCTGTCTCCCATTGTTAAAATTCTTGCGTGTTTGATCTTTTTACTTTATTTTTAATGTTGGTCTTTTATGTGATAAGATACCTATGCTTGCAACATTCGTTTTTCAAACTGAATGAGTAGTGGACATAAATTGGTATGAGTAAGTGAATAAAAATTCATCAAAACTGAGTTAGAAATAATTGCAGCAAAGCTAAAATTTTAAAAGTAAAGTGCTAGGATGTTTGAGGAGATTTTTAAAATGTGAGACAAGGCTGCAAAGTATGAAATGTATCACAGATTATGGTATACACTATCAAAAAGTATATATTGCTTTTTTGCTTATTATATATGTGCCCCATGAACCGGAATTAGCTAATTAATAATATTTCTTATGGAGCTCATTGAGAAGAAGCAACTTCTTTCTTTATAAGTGTATGAATTTTTAATATTTTAGCATAAGATTAGACTATGAGTTGATCTAAATTATCGAACACAAAAACAATATGCAGTAACTAAATTTTGTATACAAAGATGACCATGTTTATGCAAAACTATATATGGACCCATACCATGTGCGGCAAACATAATATGGAGACGGCGTGCGAGTAAAGAGTGTGGTGACCCTTCCAATGGTTAAAAGATTGTATGTATTATCAAGACACCATGTATGCACAGCTCTTGAGTGTGGTAAGTTTATTGTAAATAAACGTGTTATTGACTGTAATAGATGTTACACGGGCTGTTTATATAATAGAAAAGCATGCCTTTGGGTTGGGTTGATCCAGTGCTCACTACAATGGTAAGGTTGGGGTTGAGAACTTGGTACTTATGCCTATGTCTGAAGCTTATATTAGAATTAATTCCAATTTGTTGCTTAAACTATGGACTTGAGAGGATAGATGGATATGGGTCGCTTATTTTGTGAGGTTTTTTAGTATATAACCATCTACTTTTATCCGAAGACTCCTGAGTCTCACTATTTGCACTTTTGCTGGTAGTTAATATTTTTTTAATATTATCTCACGGTTTGTACACCATTTTTATATTAAAAATGGAGCAACTAATTCCTTTCCACGTTAACCAATTTCTGATGAAATTTAAATTATAACCGGTAGTAAGTGGTGTATATCAACATAACAAATGGCAAAGTAAACTTGGTTTGAGAAAAAACTTTTTAAAAATATATATATGACCCTTCATTAAGTCTGTCAAAAAAAAATTAAATTATTTGTTTCTTAATAAATAAAAATACATTTATTCAAAAAATAATAAAAAAAAAACCCCGCGCTATAACTAGTATCAATTACAATAAGGGCCCGTTTGGTTTGTTGTCATGAATCACAATAGGTATGAGTATTGGTATAATATGGAATGACAATGGATATATCAATCACAAGATTGTTGATTGGATCAATAAAATTGGGTATCAAGTGAGTCCTCTTCCCCATTATAAGTTATTTAAAAAAAATAGAAATTGAAAGAAATAAACACAAAACCTTCATTCAAATCGTGGGTCCCTTTCAAATTATTCCATCATTCATCCATTTTTTTTCATTTCACATACCACAAAATTAGTGGTCCCTGCATAAGGGAATGGTACCCCCCATTATAGCATGGTATACTCAAACCCTCAACTTGTGGGTTTAGTCAAACCCATATAATGATACCAAACAATAAGTAATACTTTCACACCCATACCTTCGTACCCATACATGTCAACCAAACGGACCCTAAAAGTCTAACCAATCCTATATCAATTACTACAATACAAGTCTAACTAACCGATAAGACCAAATCATTACATTAAATGCACGGCTAACATTATTTTACCCTCATTTTGTTTTGCTAATAGGAAACCATATGTTCATTTAGCATCAACATCAACATCACCGAACCTAACTCTCTTCTTAATACGTGTCTGGATGCCATAGCAAATGAGTGAAGCTCCTTGTAGGTATGGCAAGTAACAGCTTTCTCTGGCACTTCCCATTGACGACCCTACAGTCGTTTTGTCGTCTTTTGAATGCATCAATGACTTGACCAATGTCTTGGTGATTTGAGTAGCATTACTAGTTGTTATGTCCCAAAGGTTAGAAACTACAGCAGGGGAACCTGCAACAAGATAATCCAATACAACACCATCTGGAGGGTACGATCCATTTAGGTGCAAAGATCCACTAGAACAACCAATTAACATAGCAGCGGCACATCTATCAAGGTTCCGAACTATATCACCAGAAATACAATCTGTCCCTATATCACCAATCACAAATAAAATGTATCAAATAAAAACCATAACTGATAAACATTAATAATCATATCATAGTGCACAAAAATGCATAAATCAAAGAAGAAATGCATACCACTTCCATGTCCAATGTAGATCAATATGTCACGGATTTCTAAAATCCTACTAAGTTTATCCTCGGTGGGAGACGTTCCAACATTCCCCTGCAAAAACATTGAAAAACACAAAATCTTTTCTTCATAAATATGCAAGTTATCTTCTTAGTGGCATTATNCTTGACCAATGTCTTGGTGATTTGAGTAGCATTACTAGTTGTTATGTCCCAAAGGTTAGAAACTACAGCAGGGGAACCTGCAACAAGATAATCCAGTACAACACCATCTGGAGGGTACGATCCATTTAGGTGCAAAGATCCACTAGAACAACCAATTAACATAGCAGCGGCACATCTATCAAGGTTCCGAACTATATCACCAGAAATACAATCTGTCCCTATATCACCAATCACAAATAAAATGTATCAAATAAAAACCATAACTGATAAACATTAATAATCATATCATAGTGCACAAAAATGCATAAATCAAAGAAGAAATGCATACCACTTCCATGTCCAATGTAGATCAATATGTCACGGATTTCTAAAATCCTACTAAGTTTATCCTCGGTGGGAGACGTTCCAACATTCCCCTGCAAAAACATTGAAAAACACAAAATCTTTTCTTCATAAATATGCAAGTTATCTTCTTAGTGGCATTATATTTATGAATGCAACAAAGTAAAACTCACCTCAAACTTTTGCTTGCTAAACCATTCTGCTAAGTTATGTTCCAGTTGCTTAAGATCACCCTGCGGATTTAATACATAATATGCATCTCTTGGATCAATTGTAGGAAAGACCATATGATCATTATCATCATAAGAGCATCTTTTGCGAAACGTGGAGGATATGCTCATAACCGAAGGCATGCGAGAGACATCCTGGTGTCTTAGAATTGGTAGGTTCTCCCATGGTAACATCTGCAAGTAAACATACTCATCTTACCCAAAAAAATTAAGCTGAAAAGAACATTAAATGGATATCCACTAAAATGAACACCAAACATTAAAAAAGGACTTACTTGAATATCAAGATCGAGAACTAGTATCACAGGTAATCTGGATGTAGAACCCTTGTTTTTCATTTGTTCACGTGTCTTGCTTACTACACTTGAACCGTCACAGTGACTGTTTGTTGTGCCTACATAGAACCCATTGCTCAAAATGAGCTCTGATAGGAATTCTTCTTTTGGAGTGTTCAGTCCAGCACCTTCGAGTACAACCTTCAGAATGTTGTCGTCTGCATTGATGTCATACTGGGATTTCAGATGATCCTTTACCTTACAAACAATATTCTTGTAGTCTGACCATTCACCCCACAGTAACTGTTTCCAACGGCCGAACCATTTCTTTTCTATATCACTGAAGGAAAAAAAGTAAACTTTGCCACTAAGATAGTATTTCTGATAACATTAAGCTGATAGATAGTACATTTATTAATCTAATGGGGGCACTATAAGGCATGTAAAAAATGAGCAAATTAGACAGTTTATAATCATTGATGAAATTCTTTTAGCAATGGCAATATATAAAAGTTAATTATATATGTGTTTACAAGTTATTAATAAACACATAAAGCATTTGTCAACACATCACATGCAAAATAATAGTTATAGATATAGCATACCTGAGAAGTTCAGAGAGAAGCTGATCAAGCTTTTTATTCATCATTACAGATTGGTTTGGATCAGTAGCGTGGAACTCTTCTAGTATAGATTTGAAGATTGGTGCAACCCTATCTATAACTGTGTCACCCACCCAAGGACAGTCCCACGGGCGACGTACAGAACAGTCTTCGGTGTTGGGGAAACCAGCCGAATCTGAATATATCACACAAATGTGTATTTTCATGTAATCGTGCTACAAAACAAGGATCTAAATAAATGCATGAAATATAGTAATATACCATATGCAGTGTAAGGAAATAGCTACCTTGGAAGGTTGAAGCAACAGGTAACATGACGAAAATAGGGACATTATTTGAGTTCAAGCGAGACAGCACAATCCATACAGATGTAGGACTGTGGGGTAACAAATTACTCAGAAAGTCTGAGTTATCTTCCAGCATGCTAATGCAGATGATTGACACATTAGGAAGATCGCTAAAGAATTCCACCACGGATGCTTCAAGATCCACTTCAATTTTCTGGAACGGGCAGAAATAAAATGTCAACAAAATGCAGAAAAAATGAGCATCCTGCTGATGTGTCAACCCAAGTATACCGAGTTAATGCTAAGTCTTCCTTTCAATTGATCAACCATAAATTTACGCATATAATTAGTTACTAACAACCATGCATAGCATATATCATTTAGGAGAGTATCTGTTTCTTCTAACTTCACCAAATGCCAACAGAAACTCATTTATACTTTAGTGGCCGGCTACTAGTAACTAATGTATAGAGACCTGCTCTAGACATTCATTCATCAACAAAAGACAATACCAAATAAGAGAACTCTGGTAAAACCTAGCAAAAATTATAAAGTGTTTTGTTTAGCTGACATAAAGGTATTACACTTAGATTCTAATCTAGTAATAACGTATTTAGTATACTTTTTTTGCCTCCTCAACCTGACGACAAATTACTATCATGTAAATTTGACCACTATGCCCAAAAGAAGGCCTACTAAGTTAGTCAATTCTTAATTGTGCAAGCTGTATATACTCTTGTCATTATTGAAAGCGCTTAACTCATGCTTAAATCATAACAAATAGAAGCATAGGGACTGTTTGAAATTGTGCAAGCTGTATGTATTTATCAACTTTTCCAAACACTCGAGCACTATTAAAAGCTATTGTTACAACTTCAAGCAACGAAATCACATCCAAACTCTTTATGTAGCAAAATTTATTATTATACTTGGTTATCAGCTACTATCACATAACCGGCCACTTTCAAATATAATCACAAATGTTCATAATAATTATAATACTAATAATATAATCAATCATACAGGTATGATGGTATTGACCAAAATAAAAGTAGTTGAAAGAATGATTGTATCTCAATCGAAGAAATACCAACATTAATTTGAAAAGACAGTAACGTAAACTTAACCCAAGATGTTCAAATCCAAACTTGAGTGCAGGCTAAATGACTAGCTAAAAAGGGGACTGACAGAAAAATAAATGAGAAACAACGATATATTCAATAAAACATCGCACACAGGTAATTGTGTTAAAATACTTACATCAACTTTCACAGGTTCCTGGTGTATATGGTCTTGATGACGATCAGAGAAGTGAATATTCAGATAAGTCCCGATCGATGCTTGATGGAAATATGCTGCCCAATGATTAACACACGGAGAATTACACTTAGAAAGTGCTTCGTCCGAGGCATATAAAACAGCAAGCAACCGCGCAACCTGAGATGTTATTGCCAATTGTCAAAACTCAAAAATACCTGGAAGGTGGGATTTGAACTCTTACATTTTCATTCATAAAGCTCGATACACAAGAGGAAACCTTGTAATGAGTAAGAAATAGAAAAAAAAAAAAAAAAAAAAAAAAAAAAAAAAAAAAAAAAAAAAAAAAAAAAAAAAAAAAAAAAAAAAAAAAAAAAAAAAGCCCTTAACTATTGCTAAAATACTCATTTTTATCATATAAGTGTCACCTTCTGTGGATATTAGTATATCTTTGTGTATACATTGTGAAGTAAAACTTCTGTTTATAAAGGACATATGGGTACAAAAGTAAAGTACATTAACAAAGTCAACCTACTTGACCATCTATTAGTATATTTAACACTTTTCTAACTTAAAGAACAAATTATCATTAATAAAAGGTCAAATTTTCAGTACTGTAACAAGCACTGAATGGAGAACCAAACACCTAATGTTAATTGGTTAAACTGGGATTGTGTAAGCACAATAACCAGTCCGGCCATTTTTTAGCTACAAACCACAGCTCAGATAAGATATTCTATAATAATGCTAGAAATTGCCTATTATAAGTGGGCAATAAAAACCATAACTAAAGCTAGATGATCATGTGACTTTCTGGCCTAATCTGGAATTAGGCTAACATTTACGCAAATGAATAAGAAGTTCGGTTAAATATGCATATATAATTATGTTTATATGAAATCTAAAAGAAAAATATAGTTATGTTGTGCTGTGTTTTATTGATACAATAGGCTTTTAATTAGTTACTAGTTTTATTGTATATGGTTGCTTAGGAAAGATAAGATTACCTCCTAACTGAGAAACGTTGGCTGACAAACACACACCTTGATAAGTTGTTTAAAAATTGTGGATAATCCAACAGTAACTCAGTCCGGCCAACACGACTGATAGAAAAATTCAGTCTCGACTTTTATTGTATAAAAGGTTAAATAAGATTGGAAAAGTTGTTTAGATCGTTTAGGGTTGTTTACTTATTTTCCTATAATAAATGTGGGTTAGTTATTAGGCTAGGGCTACAAAGTATCTTTCTTAACCTTTTTTCCTTAATACTATTAAGAGAGAATTATCTTCTTTGCTTCGTAATATCTATAAAACCTAGGCGGCTACTTATGCATGGAACTTTTTTTAATACTGTAAGATTCTATTAGTAGCATAATCTTTAATACCTACGACGGAAAACACGTAGAACATATGATAAAATCTATTATGCTTTATATCTCATAAAATCCCTCTCAATCGTATAAACTAATTATACGTACTCTTCTTTCAGTTTTATATATCACAAAGATGAATATAAAGAAGGCATAGAACTATTATTACCTTCCGATGGAGTTGTGGAACCAGGCGGGTGCGTATGAAAGCGATCTTCAGTCCACGCAAGATAGTCTGTGTTGCAAGTATAGACTTTTTGCTAGAATAGTTGCAAGAAAAATAAAAGGCAAAGGAAAGGTTTAGTTAGTAAATCAAAAGCTCCTTCACAAATCAAATGAGAAGGAATCATATTCCGGTACACATAGAAAACAAATTTGAGGTTTCCAAGATATATTAGCCACATAGATATGACTACTAGATTGAACAAGTTTTGCATGCATCATGATCCTTTTTACTAGAGTTTCATGATGTGATTAGTTACCTTGTATCCTTGTTACTGATGCATTTCAAGAAATGGCAACATATCTTGTACAAAATTGATGTGTGCTCCACACCAAAGGCAACCCCCGTCAAGTTTTGGTCAATCATGGTAGCCACAAACTCAGGTGAGATAGGGAAATGTGATTCCCCGAATAAACATCTACTGAAAAGCACAGAGATGCTGTAAAGGAGTACTTTTTGCTCATTGTTAATCTCTCCACGAGCCCTATGAAGTTTTCCTGGACATGTAAAACCAATATGATTCAAGAAAGAATTTACATTAGGCTAGTCAGCCTAATAAATTTATTTAATGAATTAGGACATCCTTAAATGACTAAGAAACCAATAGCCTATTATATCAATGCAACATATTAATACCCCCAAAATTTAAATTAACAGGTTTTTTATTGTATAGGTCTATTCTTTATCAATAGTGGTAATGTGATATATATAAAGCAATTAATAAAAAGAATATATTAAGATGTAATGTTGAGTAAGCTAGTACTAGTATGTTTCTGGATAAAGAAGATGGTAAAATAATCAGTATTTGACAAAGTAAATTAAGAGTATGAGTAAAAGAATGGTGTCATATATAAAGTAAGATCGGCTGTTATAAGTTTACAGAATGAGATAATAAAATAACTTTTAAACCACTTTTGTTGACTTCCGACTAAAAGGTTTTATTTATTATATATTTTTTTACTAGGGGCTAAGATAGTGTTATTTTAGCTTACTTTATGAGCGTATCGGCTTATTGAGATTTGGATAAACCGATAAGCCCACTTTTTTGAGCTTATTATATTAACTGGTAAGAGTTCAATACGCCGATAAACTCTTAATATAAGCTAATCTAAACACTCACAATCACCATGATAGTTTCCATATCAATGTCCAAATTCTACCTCACTTCGTAACAATAGTTTTGAATAAGTCCTCTGTAATAGCATAACATGTCCAAAAATTAAGTTAAAAGGATGATAGGTACACTTATTAACTCACAAAACCATAAATCTGACCAAGTTAAAGTAACTGTGTTGCTTTAGAAAGGGAATTCCATCAGACTAGATATTAAGAGTTTCTTAGAAAGTGCAGGACCAAAATGCTTTATATTTAGTTATAAATAATAGATCAATATTGGTCCTTCAAAAAAAACAAGATAAATTTTAATAGAGTTAGATATACCCTATTCATTGTTTTTACCTTTAGTCCTATAATGCACTTAAGCATGCATGGGAAGTAGTGACTTATGGCAACTAACAGGAGTATTCATCCATATATTTATTTAATAATAAAGGTAAGATTTCGAGTGATATTTTTTATCATACCTTTGCCAGCCAGTAGTCTGAACAATAGGCGCCTTCTGAGGCACTCCATTTTTAAGTGTATGAACTTTTGCAGTGACATGGATTTCTTAACTTTAAGCGGTTGACAATGGAAACAATTTTCTTCATCACCTTGAAGAGCAAATGGTATCCCAATGGCATCACAGAAAACTGTTTTCCTCGCACTGGCTTTCTCGGGGCTGCTTATGTCATTTTCCCATATCGGCTCATTCAGAACTTTTTCAACATCTTTATAATAAGAATCAGCATCATCAAGTTCCTTGAGAATTTTTCTCTTGTTATTGAAACGATGAATATATAAATCGGCAAACTCTTGCTTGACAGAAACCTCTAAAACAGCTTTACAGTGCACACAAGATAGGTGACTTTGGCTAGAATCCAATATACATAAGGCACTTTTTAGTTGGAATTCGCTCATAATCCATTTTCGTTGCTTACGATATAGCTTAGCTGGAAAAATGAATTAATAAATCATACATGAGGATAGAAAACACAAGTACAAACATGAAAAAGGAATAAATATACCATAACTCCATAAGCTCAAATAAGATGTTAGGATGTACAAACTAATGTCTGAGATAAGCATATATGATTTACGCTGTCCAAAATTTGTGAGGTTATATAGCAATATGTCTTAAAAGATCAGGTTTAACACGTATATGCTTATCAGCTCAATAGTAATTCAATATTCAAATTACTCGAGTGATTGTAAACTATTTTCTTTGTACTATTTTAAAGTGGGTTCATGGATGGGATATGTGGTTCCTACCAGAGGGACGGTAAATATTTTTGTTTAAACGCATACAACATAGTGACAGACCAGCAGACCTACCTTTTGATTTACAGCTACAGCAAGCCACTGGCTTCTATATAATGTTCTTAAGCTATAACATTATGAATACATCTTAGCTTACTCAAAGTATTTCAAGCATTTCAATTTTAAGGTAGGACTTAAGGTGAAGATAATATCTTAAAAGTTAAAAACGTAAGTTTTATTACTTGCTGTATGATAAAATGTGGTGCACATACCTAAAGCAATACAGAACCGTATTGAAAAGATATTCAAGCCTTGAAAACGAGAGATGGCCTTCCCTCTTATCAATATATTTTGAGCGCTACGTGCATCGTCAACCAGATTTCCTATCTAAATAATGCCAAACATGTAACAGAACTTTTAAGTTTTACAGAAATAAATAATTATTTTGGGATTCATATGCAGGGCAAATGTCTTAATTATGCAAAAATGTTTCACCTTTTACCAATTAATTCAACTTAAGATTGCAGGTCGG
>LBNU01001829.1:3838-20804 GCA_014162995.1 Artemisia annua | reverse complement strand
CATCGCTAACCAGAATTTCCTATCTAAATAATGCCAAACATGTAACAGAACTTTTAAGTTTTACAGAAATAAATAATTATTTTGGGATTCATTGCAGGGCAAAATGTCTTAATTATGCAAAAATGTTTCACCTTTTACCAATTAATTCAACTTAAGATTGCAGTCGGCTTCTAGCCACTCAATCCCCCCCCCCCCCCCCCGCGCAATTAGCAATTAATTATGTGTCCCTTTGAATTATTTAAGTGACGACAAATCGTCTCTGACCCCTCATAACGTGCAGCCAAATCGCCAAAGTAAGAAGGTTTGACTCAACAATTATCTAGAAATGGATATTCTCTATTCATATCCAAGAAACAAACGTCGGTTTGATAACATGCACATGTGAGCTCAGGAATGGTCAAAAAGTAAAATTACAGACGCCATTAACATATTTTATGATTAAAACAAATGAGATGCATTGTCAATGCAGCATAATGACCAAAAACAAAATTGGTGATCGCCCATTTGTTTCTCCTAACTAAAAGTAAAGTATAATAACAAGTCTAACCACTCAAAATAATAGTTATCTGACCCATTTACACATTTCAGTAAGTATACATGGGCATGTAACCTTTAACAATAGGTATACATTTATTAGTTGATAGTAAATAGCAAGTAATGATCTACTTTAAAAATGATATATTATGAATTGGTTTTTTCTCAGGGGTTCAAAATTCGTTTTGTAAGTTCAGGTACTGAATCTGTCACTGCTCTATTTTAGTTTGTAATAAGGTCACATGGCTTGTTGTGACTGGCTGGTGATTTTAAGTCGGTTAGAGTAAGTTAAAAGGGAGAAACCTCATTTGAAATGTATCTTTGATCTTTGAAGTGGTTAATGAAGAATCAGTAGAGTTGTTCTCCCTCTGTTCTATCTCTGTGTTGACCTATCTTGAGTTAGGCTAATTACTAGGTTAACATGATAGCTGCGCAGACAAGAAGCTATCTGACCCATTTATGTAATGCATTGAATTATTATTCACATTGGCTTTCCTTCATATGCATTACGATTTAGTGTAGGTTCCTTGGTAGTCGGTTTGAAACCCTTATTTTACTGAGCATATACATGACAAGTCAACGTCCACGAAGGCAAATTAAATAAACAATACCTGGGCAGAAGGTGTCTTGTAATCTTTTTGTCATGTTAATTTAAATGATTGTTTCGTTATAGAAAAAGAAACTTAACCATGGTTAGCAAAACCCCTAAATTAAAACATAAGTAGTTGCATGACTGGTAAACAAAGTGATTTAGTTGAATTAGTTAGTAGAAAGGTGAAACATTATTACATTTTCATAGAATATGAACTTATAAAGTAAGAATTTCACCTGTAAAATGCTTTCAAGAAAACATTGTAGTACATTCCATGGCGTCAGAACAAAGTCCTTGGAATCGCTTGAACACTTATCAGGGGACCAGGCTGTTTGAGCCACTGCAGAGATCATCCTGAAAGTCTTATAACTATATTTTATCTCAGTGACTTCCCCATTATCATCAAAGATTTTGTCCACTTTTGTATTATGGAAAATAAACATTTTGTCAAGAAGTTTAGTACGCCACTTATAGGCTTCCTCTGCATAAGATAGGGCCTATATACATAAGAAAGACCTCATCAGAAAATATATGATAAGAGAATAAATTCCGACTACAAAGTGAAGTGTTCATTTGAAATTTTCTTGGTTCAATGAGTGTTATAAAAGACGAATGGCTGTTAAATAATGGTACATAGGTTTGTATGCCAAAAAGAACAATAAGAAACATGAATTGTGCAATATCTTCTCTCCTGTTCACCCTTGTATATTATATTTACACTAAACATAGCAGAACAATAGCATGCTGGAAAATCAAGATGAATAGAAAGAATATACAAAATTACTTGGGTGGATAGCCATGAATGTGACAATGTCAACCAGGAAAAAAATAGAATTACAATAAGTACACATGAAATTCAAATGATTATATGTAATCATTTGATCTTATGTGTACTTACTGGAGGTCTCCTTCATGCATACTTATTGTTAATGCATTCACAACCTTTGTGCCTCTATGATTCTAGTATATATCACAAACATAACTGCCCCTTATTGTAAAACTGGTAGTTTTATCCTTTCATCACTGATCCCTAGATATTAGTTTTCAGAACGCAAGGACAACATTAATCCACAAAGCATGTTAGCATCAAAAGTATAACTGACAAGTTAGTGTACAAAAGCCAAATTTACCTCAATCTACAAGCTACAAGATTCAAAAGGATATTAGTTACCTCAATCATTGACCCTTTTTCAATCATTGTTTCAGAAAGGTCATAATACAGATGTCCAACAGCAAACCATGAATGGATGGACAGAGGATCCTATAGTTATAAGATATGTTGGTGGATAAAATATCAGCATGTGTTCAATAAAACTCTAAATGTGATAAGAAAAATTATGTTATATAACCAATCTAAGGTTCATACTCTGTCAATGAGCTTAGTAGCAGCTTGCTTGAATTCGTCGATATTGATATGGATAGCATGGTCAAGTTGAAATGAATCAGGGGAACAAATGGTAGGGAGCATAGATAACTTTTGCTCAAATCCAATATGTGGATCCAAATTCTCCATACAATGTTTCCAGAACTCCACAGAATCGAATGATTCATGGTGCTTTGACAATGTGGTAATGAATTCACTACAAATGGGTGAACCGCAAAGCGAATGAGACAGTCTTCTGGAATTCCAGAGCAAGAGCAACAGATCCTTAAGTCCTTCATTCTTCAAATTAAAGCATTTAAGCATTGTCTTGTATATCCCAGAAAGATGTTGCATATTTCCCTATATTTAAAATATTTGTTTTTAAGAGACGTTAGATTATAACAAACCAAAAATAAAATTTAAGGCCAAAAGAAACACACCTTAATTAATGACAAGTCATAAACATACAACAACAAGTTGCGATCCTTCTCGGGTATTGTACAAGTCTGTTCCCCACACCAAAGTTTCAAAGCATTGCAAATATCTTGCATTAAACCCTGTGTTACAGTAGAAGAAGTAGAAGATGAGAGATAATAATTTGACAAATATTAATAAATGAAAATGAACATAATTGTACTACCTCTGAGTTTGGATCCGCCTCTTGTCTGGCCAATGCACGTAAGTAATAAGCTTCTGCTAACTGATGACGAAGTGCATCATGTTCGCCCTTGCTTTCCTTGTACAGCTCATCCTGGTTCAGTTTACGCGTTCCATAAGTAAATAAGGATAAGTGCAAAATTTATATTTCTGAACAAGCAATAAGAGCTTTAGAAAGTTAATTCTCAACTGACCATTATAGATATCGCTTTAGACGTAGACTTTTCACAGTCAACTAGAAATTCAAGTCCACATGCTCGAAACTGCCTTGTGCTTTCAATGAGGTTCTTGGATTTCCCTAAGTTGTCTGTTGTACTGTTAATATATTTGTAAAGAATTTCGATGAGTATCCTTTGCATGGCGCTACATAATTTTGGATTATACTTGTTCAAGTCTTTGTATGTTTGAAGTTCCTAAACGAAAGAGCAAGTTATCTCAATCAGTAATTACCAAGAATATTAAACGGACATTCTAGGGAAATGTAAAGGGGCTACACACAGTACGAAAGTACCTCCTCTGTTAAAATACCAAGTGCTTTACTTGAAATATCCGAAAAAGATGATGACAAAAGATTATATATTGTTCTATCTCGAGCTTCAGGTTCTTGTTTATCTTTAAGTTGCATCTGGTTACAAAAGAAACCAAATAGTAAAGGTGATTTCCATTAAAAACATATCAAATTGAAAAACTTGGTTTTCTTGCATACCTTCACCCATACTTCAACTAGAACCTTCGGGTGTGGAATCGTATCACACACTATTTGAGCATTAGACCAGCTCCTTAGATAATCTTTGAGAACCATACCCATCTCCTTCATATCATGTTCTGATAGTAATTTCATCAGCAGAGCACTTGAATTACATGTCGTAGTGACAAGCCGATTTATATCAACTTTCAACTCATCATCATTTTCTGGACTACACCTCTTGCAAATGGATAATATGCATAACCATGCTTCTTGGAGAAGTAATTTCAATAACTCTGTAGCCTTTAAAGAATAACACATAAATCAGGTTTAGACATATCAAACCTATAACAAAATTGACAACTAAAGACCAAATCCGGTAACATTATTGCCAGCAATGTAAAAGTAAAAATTGATTATTTCAGTTTGCATACATGACATTTAACTTCTTGTTAATGCAAAAACATTTTATAGATTAATTCATTCTGCACTATATGAAATTGTACAGCACTCTTTATTATGTGCCTGGATCAGCTTTTACTCAAACTTAGACCATAGGTTTTCATGATGGTAGTCATGTAATCACTCAGCCATTTCTTAGCCACCTTGATTAATCGATCTATTGATAAATATTTTGAAGATAACTAACGAATTCGGTTGTATTACCTCTTCGGTTCTACCAGCTTTGTTCAAAGCATTACCAATGTTTACTATACAGCAAATAGCATGTCTCACATATCGAGCTTGTATCACTTCAGTCACAAAAACTTCCCTCAGAAAACCAATACTATCCTGAAATTTGCAGAAAGACATATTATCTCAAATGCACGTTGGAACTCCAACCACATTTATAGAAATCAACAACACGAATATATAACAAAATGTAGCAATAGTTATCGTGATATTGCAAATATGGAAACATTGAACCTTTGTATTTTCTCGTGTAGCAAGTTTGAGTGTGCATAATGATACTGCAATGGTAACTACAACCATGTTGTTTTCCTCGTATATGTCTTTCTGCCTTTCAGATTTACTGCAACCATCCACGGCGATTAGCATATTTGCCATTTTCTAGAAGCATAATTCAGATGCATTGGATTAGCAGATAATAACACTGTCTTACCGGTATATGCAACATAATTCAGAGAACTGCTCCAATACGTTTTGAATATTAGGAAGCTCCATACTTCTAGCAAGTATATCTTCATGCAAAGTAATCACGAGAGTACATACTGGCAGCAACAGTAACTTGAATGCTATAAAGAGCAAATGGGCATCAGTGGTATGTGATGCTAAATTGATATTAAGAGCCTTTAGTCCTTCATCCATTTTAACCAAGTCTTTTTCAACTTTCGTCACAGATAATGCTATAATGTAGACCCTGAGGATGGGGCCAACTGGTACTTCCTGGACCTACAAGCCGATCGGTTGTTAAAACTGGAGTCCAAAAACAAAATCAAGAAAAGCAATATATGCATAAGCATATAAAACTCGTATACTTATACCTCAGAGAAATAAGCTTCTACTACGTTTTCGAAAATAGATGCTACTTTAACAGAAGATTCTGACCCGAGACACTTCTTCGCCACATCACCAACAAGATTCATAAACACTATAAGGAACTTTCCTTGACGATTCTGCCAAGCATAACAAAAACCGGTCAAGTAAATTCCTAAAGCTATGTAATTAGAAACCATATTACCACCACTTTACCTTACATATTTGAGCCATACATTGCAGAATACATTGTAGTATAGCTAAATTGCATTCATTTAAGTATTCACAAACTTGGTTGCAGATATTTCGTCCAAGCTGTAAAGATAACATAGCTGATAAATATAATTTCAAACTAAACAAGGGCATGAGTGGGTTTAATTCTTTGGATGGCTTTACCTCTGCTAATTGATCATTCATAAACCATTCTCCAAGTTCAACAAAACTAAGCACACAAAATTCACATGCCAACTTCTCACCAAAATGTGCACGTTCATTAACTAAAAACACCGTGCAACAACCCAACTGTGTGGTAAGGGATGTGACGAGACTTTTATGTTCCTCCTCATCATAGTACCTGCAATTTTTACAGCTCATCAATTCAAAATTGGGTAATCATCGACTACAGCTTCCAGCATTTGAGTTTCAACACAAATATGAGAATTTTATCGGGGGCTTTATTAAATGGATTTAAATGGTTTTAACAAGCCAACAGTCACCATTTTTCTAGACAAGATCCCTATTTGAATAAGTTGTCAGTTTAATCTATAGAAAGGACTTTTCATTTTTACTTTTTTTTTAATAAGTATCATAATTAAATGCAATCAATAACTAATAACAACAATAATCATGGATAAATACTTGGCTATATTCCTAAAATCTAGGTTTTAGATATATTTCCTTTATTAATGTAGCTACAACATTTAATTAATAACAATCAATCATTGTTCTCCATTAAATACGGTCACATATCAAATAAAGCATCGAAGCTAAAGTGGTCAATTAATATGATGTATCGTTTTGGTCGACTACACTGACGGCCTCTTCTAAAATATCAAAAATTAACTTCGATGCCTTAAATTAGAAACAAAAATTTGAGTGCGTGTTATTTTAATCGGCCTATAATAACCTTTTGTGCGATTTGCCCTAAAATTCAAATAAAATAATCATAACACTAACAATAACAATAACAATAGCGATACTACCTCATCAACGGTGCTATCTCTTCAACAATCGGAATCATTTTGCGAAATTCTTTTAACGTGCTGTTACGACATCGAACAAGCGTCACGAGCACCTCCATGTACACTCTCAAACACTCGAAATCGATTTCCGCACTCGTAAACCTATAGCGTAAACCTGCGAAACTTTCGAGAAGCGAAAACCTCGCAAGTTGCGCCTTTTCGACCTCTCCGTGATCTTCCAGTAGCTTTATCGACTCGAGACGACTACGGTAGTTGTTGTGTACGGATTCCATGGATGTTTCGGAAAAAAGGCGAAAAATGGCGGGAAAAAGTGATCAAATTGGGGAAAGAGTTGATGGATGAAATGTTAAAAGTGAAATGTGATAATCGAAAATTGTTATATCGTGTTAAGACACAAAATGTGTTAAAAAAAATGGTTAGAAATGGGGTGAGGTTATCGTCGTCTGAGTGTTGACGCTATTGTGCAATAACGTTCAAATAAATAAAAAATTTGATTTGAAAGGGGAATGTTGACCTAAGTTTGACGCTTTCTCATCAAGTCAATACTACGTCGGGGTGTTTGTTTAAGCTTATATAACATAAGTCGTGTTCGGCTTATATGACATAAGCCACAATTTTGTGGTTTATTTTGACAGTTATGAGCTTATATAACATTAACAATGTTATATAAGTTCATAAGTGTCAAAATAGGCCACAAAATTGTGGTTTATGTTATATAAGCCGAACTCATATAAGCTAATATATATAAGCCGAAACAAACACCCCTTTACTATACTTATTTCTCTTTTGAGAGCTTATTTTCAAAAGCTTATAAGGTTATGGGTGTGTTTGGCAAAAGTGTTATAAGCAATGATAAAGAGTAGCGGTCAGTGGTGCCTGTTTATTTTCTATAAAAACGTTTGATAACGCAGCTATAAGTGTAATCATAATGTGTAACACAACTCATAAATACTCAACGCTCCTAAATGTTTGTGTTTGTTAAAAGTAGCAGTTAGCAGCATAGCAGTGAGATGTGATCAGTAGTTGTGAGCAGTAGCCACAATTCACCGCTCATCGCTTCTTAAAGAAGCATTGAAAAAATTAGCGTTCCTAAAAAAATAGCAAAGCTCACCGCTCCTTTGCTAAACGACTATTCAAAACCAAAATGCTCACTGCTCATCGCTCAAAAAAACTCCACACCGCTCCGTACCAAACATACCCTTCATGGAGTGTTGAAAAAAAAACATCTAGAAAAAAAGGATAATTCTACGTAATGCTTATCAAACGAGATTACAAATCAAAACATTCACTCATAAACGCTTTGAACCAAACACACTCTATATACTTGAGTTTATAAAGTTTATGAGCTCAAGTGGATAAGTTGGTGAGTTTATATGCTTATAAAAATTCTAATATGATTATGGTTTACGATCGAGTCTCGCGAATAAGCTTACATAAACACCCTTTTCAGTAAGAGCACAGACCGATCTAGTAACAACGGAGTTGTTCAAAAGTATTGTCAGATCAATATCACACTGAGAATATCAACCAATTACACTTTAGGTGGAACTATTAGGCCTTTGGTTCGCGAAATCCTCAGGATCTGATGGAATTAAAATCTGATTCCATTCCATAATGTAATCATGGATAAATACTTGGCTATAGTGATATCGTGTTAAGAACCAAAAATGTTTAGAAATAATGAGGCGAGATAATCGTCGTTTATATGATTTAGAAATAATGAAGTGACGCAAAAATGTTTAGAAATAAGTTGATGCTACTGTGCAAATGTTCAAATAAAGAGGGAAAAAAATAAAATTTTTGATTTGAAAGGGGAATGTTGACTTAAGTTTGACGCTTTCTCATCAAGTCAATAGTTTCTTTACTTATTTCTCTTTTGAGAGCTTACTTTCATAAACAAGGTTTTAGATGTGTTTGGTAAAAGTATCAGAAGTTAAGTAGTAACACTTAGCAGTAGACAGTAGCAGTGAGTATTGAGCAGTACAGTAGTGGTAAGCCTATCTAGGAGCACTCGTTGTAAGTGTAATCATAATGTGCAAAACATCTCTTAAATGCTCAACTTAACACTCCTAAATGCTACATATTTCATGAAATGTTAGAAAAGGAGCATCTCAAAGAAAATAAATAAGGCTAATTAATGCTTGACAAACGAGCATCACAAATCACAACGCTCACTCATAAACGCTTTGCACCAAACACACTTTATATGCATAGTTTATATACTTTATGAGCTCAAGTGGATAAGTCGGTGAGTTTATGAGCTTATCAAAATTCTAATATGATTATGGTTTACGAGTCTCTCGAATAAGCTTACATACACACCCTTTTCAGTAAGAGCACAGACCGGTCTCGTAACAAAAGAGTTGTTCAAAAGTATTGTCAGATCATTATAACACTGAGAATATCAATGAATTACATTTTGGGTGGTAGCATTCGTACTCCCTACATCATTATATAACTAAAACCCCCAGCACCCACTTTATTGGCAAAAAAATATAGTTTTTTATATATTTTTTGTTTTGTCTCTTTTTACTTTTTGTTATTTTGACTTGTCAAACTTTAAAATTTCTGTTCCCCATTGTTTTCGGCTGTTTTACCCACTTTATGAACATACAAGACAATTTTTATAGTTTCTGCTCCGCATTATTTGTGTTTTACTACTTTTGACTTATCAAACTTAATTTATATTTTCTGTTCATTTTTTTTTATTTCACAGTTTATAATAAAAAANTAGGCTTACATAAACACCCTTTTCAGTAAGAGCACAGACCGATCTAGTAACAACGGAGTTGTTCAAAAGTATTGTCAGATCAATATCACATTGAGAATATCAACCAATTACACTTTAGGTGGTACTATTAGGCCTTTGGTTCGCGAAATCCTCAGGATCTGATGGAATTAAAATCTGATTCCATTCCATAATGTAATCATGGATAAATACTTGGCTATAGTGATATCGTGTTAAGAACCAAAAATGTTTAGAAATAATGAGGCGAGATAATCGTCGTTTATATGATTTAGAAATAATGAAGTGACGCAAAAATGTTTAGAAATAAGTTGATGCTACTGTGCAAATGTTCAAATAAAGAGGGAAAAGAATAAAATTTTTGATTTGAAAGGGGAATGTTGACTTAAGTTTGACGCTTTCTCATCAAGTCAATAGTTTCTTTACTTATTTCTCTTTTGAGAGCTTACTTTCATAAACAAGGTTTTAGATGTGTTTGGTAAAAGTATCAGAAGTTAAGTAGTAACACTTAGCAGTAGACAGTAGCAGTGAGTATTGAGCAGTACAGTAGTGGTAAGCCTATCTAGGAGCACTCGTTGTTTATTATCTATAAAAATATTTGGTAACGTATCTGTAAGTGTAATCATAATGTGCAAAACATCTCTTAAATGCTCAACTTAACACTCCTAAATGCTACATATTTCATGAAATGTTAGAAAAGGAGCATCTCAAAGAAAATAAATAAGGCTAATTAATGCTTGACAAACGAGCATTACAAATCACAACGCTCACTCATAAACGCTTTGCACCAAACACACTTTATATGCATAGTTTATATACTTTATGAGCTCAAGTGGATAAGTCGGTGAGTTTATGAGCTTATCAAAATTCTAATATGATTATGGTTTACGAGTCTCTCGAATAAGCTTACATACACACCCTTTTCAGTAAGAGCACAGACTGGTCTCGTAACAAAAGAGTTGTTCAAAAGTATTGTCAGATCATTATAACACTGAGAATATCAATGAATTACATTTTGGGTGGTAGCATTCGTACTCCCTACAGCATTATATAACTAAAACCCCCGGCACCTACTTTATTGGCAAAAAAATATAGTTTTTTATATATTTTTTGTTTTGTCTCTTTTTACTTTTTGTTATTTTGACTTGTCAAACTTTAAAATTTCTGTTCCCCATTGTTTTCGGCTGTTTTACCCACTTTATGAACATACAAGACAATTTTTATAGTTTCTGCTCCGCATTATTTGTGTTTTACTACTTTTGACTTATCAAACTTAATTTATATTTTTTGTTCATTTTTTTTTTTTATTTCACAGTTTATAATAAAAAATATTAAAAAGTATTACTTACACTTTAGGGGTACCGAGTAAGGATCAAATGAGAAATAAAAGTAGAATGAGATGAATGAGAAGTAACCACAGCCGCACATTTAAGATGCACCTACAAAATAAGATGCATCTCCCATGAAATTCTCCATCTTCATTTGAAATGTGTGGCTACAAACATTTTTCATTCTTCTTATTTTATTTTCTCTTCTCAGTGGATCCATTCTCTAACCTCTTACATTTTATCTTTCATGAGCAACGTGGAAAGCTAGACTCACAAAAATACGCACTTACGTTTTTTTAGAAAAGAAAATTATGTTTCTTTGTGATGCTTAGCCTCTCCTAATAATTTGCTATATTTCATGAATCGAAAAAAAAAAAAAACATTCCAATCTAGCACACGCTAGCGTAGCTGGCTGCACTCTTCAAGCTTTGTCCCCTTGCTAGAAAAATAACCGCTAAATTAACAAATCTATTAGAAAGAATAATTAACAACTTTTACACAAACATAAAATTAGAATGGTACTATATCATTTCTCTTATCTTGTGTAGTCTCTCCTTCTATAAAACCCATTCACCCAAACACGTAGACGTAGTTTTTATTCGGTAAAAAAAAGAGACGCGAGTTATTAAAAAAAAAAAAAATGTTTCTTTAGAAAGCTATCTACAGTGTAAAAAATCCAGAGGCTCTTTACTTTATTTATATGAACCAAAGTTGAAAGGAGATGGTAGATAGTAAAAGGCTTTGAAAAGGTTTATTACCTCCAATTTTGAAAAAAAGTTATTGTTAATTTTGCATATAAAATTTTATCTGAAAAAAATAGATTTGTAATTAGCAGTTTGTAATAAGTTGTTACTAAAAGTTGCTGAATTTTATTGAATGTAAACTGAAAGTAACAAAAATTAACTCAAAGATAAATATGCTAAATGTTTGGCGCAAAGCTTTTTGGAGCTTTTTAGGGCGATGAGCGGTGAGCAATGAGTTTTTTGATTTTTAGTGTTCATTTGGCAAAAGAGCGGTGAGCCTTGCTATTTTTTAAGAAAGCTCATTTTTCCAATGCTTCTTTAAGAAGCTGTGAGTAGTGAGCTGTGGCTACAACTCACAGCTCACTGCTACTGATTACTGCTACTGCTCACAGCTACTTTTGCCAAACATAGCCAAAATCTTTTTTTGGTAATCACATCATCATCATTCATTGAAGTAACTAATTTGGGAAACAGCACAACAATTATCATCGATAACACTTAGCACCAAACTCATCACCTTCAGATAATTAAGGGATATGTGTAAAAGGTTGTACGCGTGAAGGAGGGAGGTGGTGATGGTGGATCAACAACCGTTTCCTCTAGTCTTAGAGCGGATATAATGTAACTTAGTTTAAATCATTTGTATTTAAATTATTGACATAGACGATTGTGTCGATCATGGTTATTGTTTTGACCACATAATGGGGAAAAAAATATTGAATGGCAGCAAATTTATTAAAAAGCTAAAGGATATGTGTCTAAATAGTATTTCAGATCTTTGTAAAAAGCTTTCTGACTCGATGGATAAAATTTATGTTGTAAAATAGATATAAAACCATATAAATAAAAGTGCTAAGCAAAGATGTAATAAAGATGAGAAATTAAAATAGCTAACATTTATAAAAATGATCCAATATGCTACAAAATTCAAATTTACTATCGGTAATTATATTATCGTAACTCTCATGTAACTCGATCTACACAATGGCTATGTTTGGCGACAGGTAGCAGTAAGCAGTAACAATAAGCAGTAAGTTGTAGCAGTAAGCAGTAGCAGTAAGCATTAGTTTCTTGTTTAAAAAACGTGTTTGGTAACGTAGCTGTAGTTGTAATTATAAAATATGAAATTACGTAAAAGGGCATATACTTATGAATGAATGTTATTTTTTAAGGGTAAATTGGTAATATTAAAAGTAAACGCTAGCGGTATATTGGAAAGCTTCTTTAAGAAGCATTAAGATTGCAAGCTTTTGAGGTGTTGTTAAACGCTAGCAGCAGTGTTGCCAAACAAGCGTTAAGACTAGAACGCTTGTCGCTTGTCGCTTACCGCTCTTAAACGCTTCCAAAAAGGTGTTGACAAACATGACCAATGTATAAATAAGCAATTGAATGACTTTGTTGATCTGACAAGTGACAACACTTTTTTTAAGGGAGGCTAATACTTATTTTGAATCACGTGATCTAATTATATATCAAGTACTTGAATAAAAGATTTGGATTATTTGTGATTTGTGCGACCTATTTTTTTTATATCTTTTTTCAGATACACCTACTACTAAAATATAGCTAGAAGTGATCCTTATGATGGGTTAGATTTGACTCATTCTTGACACAAAGTAGATATGGTTTATGTTATCAAGATAATCATACTTTTTTTGATTTGAGTAATATTTGAAGCTGAAAGTATGATGATGGCGTTTATATTGCTTTTCAGGTTAAACAAGAAGTATTTATTTCTTTTATTGTACAGTAAAACCTCTATAAATTAATATTGTTGTGATCGAGATATTTTATTAATTTAGCGAGATATTATTTTATCGATAAATGAATAATTTATTAATTTAAAGAGGTTTAACGTATTGCCTATAAATTCAGTCTAATATACTAGCTAGTTACAATGTATGCTCATCTTTTATATAATAAAACAAAACTCCAAGTAAAGACTTTTCCATTTTGAAAATCTCAACCTTCCCTTGTTAAGTAATATTTTAATTATAACTTTTTTATTATTAAAGATAATCATTTAAAAAGTTTAATCCTATCGTTAGTTGCATCTTATCTTTATCTTTTGTGTTTATCTTCTACTTATGTAGTATATTAACAAAACAAATTTATTATAATTTTTTATTATTAAAGATAATCATTTAAAAAGTTTAATCCTATCGTTAGTTGCATCTAATCTTTATCTTTTGTGTTTATCTTCTACATAGTATATCAACAAAACAAATTTAAAGATTAAATTATTTGTTTTCTAATAAATAAAAATATATCATTAAAAAAAAATTAAAAAAAAAAAAAACTCGCGCGTGCGCGAGCATTATAACTAGTTAGAGACGAATAATAAATTTGAAAAACATGTTCCAATTAACATTTTATGAATTCACATTCACACTTTATGAAAATAAAGTTTACACTTTTTGTTGCAATACGAGAAGAAACGCACCAACTCTTTAGTGCAATAAGGAAATTTTAAGATAAACTCAATATAGATTTTAAGTTTAACAGGGGAAAAAAAAAGTGACTATGGATTCATTTTTTACTAAACAATCTTAGGATTTTGAAGTATATATCTCTCTCTCACACACATATATACATACATATGGAATTTTTAGTAATTATTAATTTATAGTTTTGTTGGGACTACATATACACTGAGTTTTCAAAAAAATTATTATCTTATTATTTTATCGATTAAGATCCAAATTTGTACTGGTTCCAAGTTGGGACTAGACAAATTATTAATTTTATCGAGGTTATTAATTTATCGAGTATTAATTTATAGAGGTTTTACTGTATTAGTCTTTTAATAGCTTGACGTCCATCCCGCTAAGTANTGACTATGGATTCATTTTTTACTAAACAATCTTAGGATTTTGAAGTATATATCTCTCTCTCACACACATATATACATACATATGGAATTTTTAGTAATTATTAATTTATAGTTTTGTTGGGACTAAATATACACTGAGTTTTCAAAAAAATTATTATCTTATTATTTTATCGATTAAGGTCCAAATTTGTACTGGTCCCAAGTTGAGACTAGACAAATTATTAATTTTATCGAGGTTATTAATTTATCAAGTATTAATTTATAAAGGTTTTACTGTATTAGTCTTTTAATAGCTTGACGTCCATCCCGCTAAGTAAAATCTAGTAATATATGATAAAGTTTTAAGTTTAAGTTTAAGTTTTAAGTTTATGAACCAAGTGCATTTAAAAATATGAGGTTTTTTACAAAAATTGACACTACGTCGCAAAATTTCATGAGTGTCGCGAGACCCCCGAGACCCACCCTGGTTTCCTTGCATATAATATAAAATTTATCAGCTCATGATACAAGTGATATAAGCATAATTGAGACTGAAGATCGATTGAAAATCTCAAATCTTGGTAAGCTACTCAAGTACTCAACAATGACACATACTCATGTAATCATGTGAGTTGCTATGAGTGACCTATATAGGCTATAATAACTCGCCAAGATTTAGTACCAAAGAAGCAAAATTACAAATGAGATATTGGAGGGTATAGACCTTTCCATAAAAGGCTTAATAATTCTAATTACGACTCACATATGGTATAATTTCAAAACATGGTTATGGGAGATTGTATAGTAATGAGAGAGATAAAATTTACCCCGGGAAAATAAACGTATTTAGACGGACGTTTTACTAAAACTGTTATAATGAAAAAAAAAAAAGTACCTGTTAGTTTAACCAATATAAGGTTTCTTTAGAAAGCTATCTACAGTGTAAAAAATCCAGAGGCTCTTTACTTTATTTATATGAACCAAAGTTGAAAGGAGATGGTAGATAGTAAAAGGTTTTGAAAAGGTTTATTACCTCCAATTTTGAAAAAAAGTTATTGTTAATTTTGCATATAAAATTTTATCTGGCTGAAAAAAATAGATTTGTAATTAGCAGTTTGTAATAAGTTGTTACTAAAAGTTGCTGAATTTTATTGAATGTAAACTGAAAGTAACAAAAATTAACTCAAAGATAAATATGCTAAATGTTGGTTATTAGGTGTTACTGTGTTCCCAGATTAGGGTTAAGATAATCAATGAGTACCGGATATTCATTTGAAATCGTGGTATCACTTTCCAATAGAAACTATTCGACCCTATGCCTGGGTTACACGAATATCTCTATGGGATAAGACCAAGTGATGTTCTTGTTTTAGGCACAAATCAAGAACAAAAGCGTATTCAAGTGTTTAGGGTTTTTGTTAATCGTTCTCATGCAGATGTGTTATGATCTCTATTTATAATAGAGTTTACTCAAACCCTAGCCCATGGAATTATGAATAATTAACGGCCCATTAGTTATAACATAATACTTTCCATAATAGTAGGATTCAGTGGTTAAAACGAGCAGCACTTTGAATCAGCAGCAGAGTCAGCAGCAGAGTCAGCAGTAGAGTCTAGCAGCAGAGTCTAGAAGCAGAGTCTAACAACAGAGCAGTAGAGTCTAGCAGCAGAGTCTAGAAGCAGAGTCTAGCAGCAGAGTCTACTAGTATAACCACAATTGAGTCAGGGTGTTCATGGACCAAATGGGTGTACACTCCGTACCTCCAAACCCATTACCAGGTGTGAACTCATCCCTCAAGTGCACTAAATTTTCCAACACTAAATGTTTGGCGCAAAGCTTTTTGGAGCTTTTTAGGGCGATGAGCGGTGAGCAATGAGTTTTTTGATTTTTAGTGTTCGTTTGGCAAAAGAGCGGTGAGCCTTGCTATTTTTTAGGAAAGCTCATTTTTCCAATGTTTTTTTAAGAAGCTGTGAGCAGTGAGTAGTGAGCTGTGGCTACAACTCACAGCTCAATGCTACTGATTACTGCTACTGCTCACAGCTACTTTTGCCAAACATAGCCAAAATCTTTTTTTGGTAATCATATCATCATCATTCATTGAAGTAACTAATTTGGGAAACAGCACAACAATTATCATCGATAACACTTAGCACCAAACTCATCACCTTCAGATAATTAAGGGATATGTGTAAAAGGTTGTACGCGTGAAGGAGGGAGGTGGTGATGGTGGATCAACAACCGTTTCCTCTGGTCTTAGAGCGAATATAATGTAACTTAGTTTAAATCATTTGTATTTAAATTATTGACATAGACGATTGTGTCGATCATGGTTATTGTTTTGACCACATAATGGGGAAAAAAATATTGAATGGCAGCAAATTTATTAAAAAGCTAAAGGATATGTGTCGAAATAGTAAATTTATGTTGTAAATTAGATAAAAGAGTAAATTACATAGATGGTCCCTGTGGTTTGCTCAAAGTTTCAACTATAGTCCCTGAAACTTTAAAGTTGCATGGCACATCCTTATCTCTGAAATAAATAACACTCGTGGTCCCTCCACTTAACTGGTGTTAAGTGGCTTCCGTTATATTTTACATGTTAGCCCTCATGGTTAATGATCGTTTGCATCGTTTATCCTTTATTATAACGACCGTTTATAATTTAAAGTTTTTCGACTTTAGGTACGTTTTTCGCATGTTTTTATCCGTTTTTATAGGTTTTCATCCGGTTTTATCCATTCTCGTCCATTTTTATCCGTTTTTGTCCGTAAGCCACCACCACCACCAATTAAAAAAATCAAAAAAC
>LBNU01001828.1:2353-12653 GCA_014162995.1 Artemisia annua | reverse complement strand
GCTTAAATCTTTTCTTTCGGGTGTCTCTTGATAAGAGAAATAGATACGTGAGAAAATAGTCGAAACACTAAATACTCTCTAGCGAACGGGTTCTTGTATATTGCCAGTATCAAGAACATACTCTCTGTCTTATCCCAAAGTGATATTCGTGTAACCCAGGCAATAAGGGCCGAATAATTACTTTTGGAAAGTGATACCACGATTCAGTGAGATATCCGGTTATTGATTATCTTTACCCTGTTACACGAAAAGCCCAATAATCCCAACATTTTCCAAGAATATTCTTAGTCAAAGAATATTCTAATATAAAATTAAAGAGAATATTCCAAGAATATTCTTAGTCAAAGAATATTCTAATATTCTCTACCATTTAATTATTGTCAAAACATCTTTTGGGTCCGGGATGTCATTCACTTGATGGGTGTACACTCCGTACCTCCAAACCCATTTCCAAATATCATGACTATATCCCTCAATTACACTAAATTACTAACAGGGACAAACAATGGGATACAAGATGGAGGGGTGTGTTCGAAATATAGAAGAGATCATAGAGACTCGAGGAGTGAATGAGTTTGATCAATGAATTTCATGTCTTTGAATATTCAAGCCTTGCCCAAAAGGGCAAAAAAAGATTGGGTAAAGGAGTTGTGTGTAAATAATAAGGTGAATTTTTTGTCGCTTCAAGAAAGTAAAATGGAAAACATGGTTTGTTTTAACATTAAGAAGTGTTGGGGTAATTTTGTTTTTGACTTTGTTTGTACTCCATCTGTTGGTAATTAAGGTGGAATTCTTTGTATTTGGGATCCTAAGATGTGCTTAAACTCTACAGTGTCCAATTGCTTTGTAGCTATTGTAGGTGAATGGATACCCAATGCTAAGAATTTTCTTGTCATATCGGTACGCTCCCCAAGAGCTTACTAAAAAAAGATGTTTAGGAACTATTTGAACCTTGTGATCGATAACTAGAACGGAGAAGTGGTTATCATGGGCGATTTAAATGAAGTTCGTTCGCAAGACGAACATTATGGTACTTGTTTTAATGTTCAAAGTGATGTTGCGTTAAATTCTTTCATCTCTTTGGGAGTGTAGAATCATAAAGGGGTTGTGAATACGGTCTTTTCAACTAACTTAAAGTTTAACAATTTCTAGTCTCGAAAAGCGAACAAGTGGTTATACACAACAACAATCACAACCACAATAAAGAGAGAGTAAAGAGAGATAGACACCACGATATATGTTTGTTCAGGATGGGGGGGTTTATATCATCCTTACGCCCAATGTTGTTATACATTTTCCAATAGATTTTAGTGTTTTAATATGAAGGCAACAGATGAATAGCTCGGGTTCCCCATTGTAGTCAGATATGATCCATCTGACGTCGAGCTCTTATTACACCTTGTAAGAATTTAATAATCTAGACTATCATATTATTAAGTAAATCATGTAGTCACATATTGCGGAAGCGTAGGATACATATAACATATAAAAGATTAACATAAACATAAACAAGAACGTACCTTTTGATTCTAGCAAGAACAAGAATCAAACTTTAATAATCTTGAACAATTGGATGAATCCTAATTAGGGTTTATAAGGATCAATGATTAACCCCTTACCGTTTTGTTAATCGATCCAAGATACAATCAATAATGTGATTGTACCACGTTCTTGTACACACGTACTATTAATGAATCAAATTTAATGCTAGTTAAAGTATACGCAAAACAATATTTATTTTAAAAAACAAANTAATTAGGATCCATCTGACGTCGAGCTCTTATTACACCTTGTAAGAATTTAATAATCTAGACTATCATATTATTAAGTAAATCATGTAGTCACATATTGCGGAAGCGTAGGATACATATAACATATAAAAGATTAACATAAACATAAACAAGAACGTACCTTTTGATTCTAGCAAGAACAAGAATCAAACTTTAATAATCTTGAACAATTGGATGAATCCTAATTAGGGTTTATAAGGATCAATGATTAACCCCTTACCGTTTTGTTAATCGATCCAAGATACAATCAATAATGTGATTGTACCACGTTCTTGTACACACGTACTATTAATGAATCAAATTTAATGCTAGTTAAAGTATACGCAAAACAATATTTATTTTAAAAAACAAATCAATTGACAAAGAAAACAAATCACCGAAATTCTTTGTTTGTGATATTGTTGTTGTCACTTGTCGATCACATAAACCAAAAGAAAAGTGAAACATTAAATGCACACTATACATGTACATGCATGACATACGCATGCATGTATGTTACTGTGATATACAAGACGACAAAGGGAAAAGCAAAAAAACAATTGTTAAGGTTTTAGATTTAACGTGTACAAGCTATACAAAACAAATCCTTAACTTTGCTTTTATAGGATACAAAACTTAGGGAACAAGTTAGGGCTTGGGTTCTAGATCTTTCTTGTTCTCTATTTTTTATCCATGGTCCTTATCTTTGTACGTTAGTCAATTTTCGATAATTACTAACGTTCTTTATTTGTTTTGTGTAATTAATAATTAAATATAACTTTTTATATTAAATTATTAAACTTTAATTCTCATACGTAAAGTGTGCAATCCCGCGGTCTCGAGTTCAATTCTAGTCATATACATATTAATATTTATCCACAAACTCTAACAGCTCCCACTTGGATATCTATTAATAGTATAATGACATTTGTTAGCGTCTAGCAACACGCCAATGCCCCTAGATCAACTCGAGGTAGGTTTCCTGGAAAAACCTTTAATGGTTCATCATTATTATTATCCTTTTATTACTAATACCACGTTAATAAAGATATGGATCTCAGTCATTCTTTAATGAACAATTCTGTTTCTCGTTGTATATGATTGAACAAGATTACCAAACATCTGAACATATTCCAGATAGACTTTGGGCGTGCGCATGCAAACATCTTGTCAACCCCACGAGGGGCCCAGTAGTATTAAACTTCAAAATAAATTTGAAGGAACACATTCTTTCTTGACTACAAGACTAACCCATGGACTTTGCAACACTTCTGAAAACAACCCTTATAACTACCAGTTACGGTTAGTGGTAGATTGCTTCACAGAAATCCACTACATCCATGACACTTATCTGGTATCTCAAGTCCGAGGATAACTAAATTCATGATTTACTTACTCACAAGATCCATAAAGTAAAATCATGTAGTTGGGATAAGTCCTATATTCAATTCATTGAATATCATGTGAAATTGGTATGTCAACGCATCAATATACTTTCAAGTATATTCTAACCAATACTCAGATTTGTCTTAGTTTAATGATGTTCCCATATCATTAATTGACAACGGACAATTTAGAATAACATAAGTTATTCACGAATTTAAACATGCAAATATAGGACACAATTTATTATTAATGAAAACAAACGTACTAAGTACCTTAATTCATTATAAATAATAATTGCTTAATATCCTTTATCCAAATACTAAATAGATCAATGCATGATAATTCTAGTTAATGAATTTTGTCTCAAGTAATGACTTGTTGACAATTATGCCTCAAGTAACGACAATCATACTTGTTGACATGCAAGGCATTATTCAACTAACTTTGATCTATCATAATTTTGAGAATACTTATTTCAAGAATTTAATTAGTGAAATTCTTGTATGTGTACATCCAACTATCTTGATATTGCCACATAATATTTCATAAATGATGTGATATCCTCAACCATCAATTTATGACAATCAAACTTTCAAACATTTTAAAGTTTAAAGTATTCTAATTCTTTAATGTATAATGCAATTATGTTCTTAGTTGAGCACAACTAGTTCACATGGCTATTAACAAGGATGAAATACTTCCATGACTAGTTATTGAGTGTCATCTCAATTAAACCAGCATCATTGTATACAAACCACAATATGCCTTTTAAAATTCCCGTAAACTTAATATCCATTGTGTAATTTCGATGCCTACCAATCTTTCAAGATTTATTGTCGGCTATAACAATTACGCAACAATTTGCCATATTGTTCATACTTAGAATTTAGGAGCAATTCCAGGCTGAGGATCATTATTCTAAGTTCAAACATATTCCATTAGAATATCTATTACACAAGTTATTTAATAACTTTTAATTGGATATCAAATATTGTCGAATCATTTAGCATTTAAGCATGATACAACAATAAAATGATACACATGAAAAATCCTTCCGTCATACTTAGATTTTATTCATGTTCTATCTTTACCAATATATATATATACATTTAATCTTTGACATATCATATTCTATTAGATTTATTTACTGCACATGTTTATTAAGTAATAAACTTTAGTTCCAAGGTTGTATGTTTTATTTTCTAAATCTTTAAAGTAAAGTTTCATTCCAAACTAAAACTTAACATTTTACTTAGAGGGAATGTTACTTCTTATATGTTATACAACATATATGATTTAGTAAATCAAACATAATACTCCCACTAGCTTTCAGGAATACTTTGAAATTATCTTATTTCAATTATAAATCAAAACATGGATTTAATAATTAAACATAAGAATAATCTCCTAGATGCATGCATTTATCCATTCATGGATTATTACACTTTGTATACTTCCAAAGATTTATTTGAATACATAAACTCCTTTTGATTACTTATCGTCCTCGCTCAAGTAATCATTCAAGAAAGAGTTTTGATATTCATTGTCAAATTTCATATTCACATAAATGTGACAAGTACCATCTTTGTATCTTTAATGTGCTTAGGAAAGAGTATTCAATCATAGTTAATTGCTTAAGTATGATTAATAATCTTATCATAAGACAAGCATTAAAATATGTATCCAACTTTGTCCATATGATTTCTACACAAAGATTTAAACCACTAGGGTTACATTATCTTTGAATCATTCTCTAACTATTAAGAATTAAGATAGACCAAATTTGTAAAATTTGAATATCTTTATGAACAACATCTATAATATTCATAATATGAGTAATTTACCCAATTCATTATTTGGTAATACTTCATCATATAATCTTCAGCATATGAACCAAATATCTGAGATATCCAAGTGGATCTATGAATGATAATTCCATCATCTTGAGGTTTATCATTTACATGTTAAGCCTCATCATGATTTTTACTAGTATGATTTTAGAAGATTGTGTATCTTGTAATTTTATCTTTTCAAGATAAAAACTCCCACTTGCCTTTAGTAATCTATAGACTATCTATAAATACTTAGCAACTAGAGCAACAATCTAATTTTCTCTTTTGGGATATTACAAATACACATTGACAATTCTTGACATTCTTTTATTAATGACCTACACATAAGTAGCTTAACAAATTCAGAACTTCAATTTTTAAGACTTAATGTGATTCATCACATTCTATAACGTCTTATTAATCTTCTAGGAGTCTAATTGAGTATATGCAATCCATACTCAATTTTCTAACCTTGATAACTTTTGGAAGAAAAGAAGTTATAGTTATCTTTAATCAAACAATACCAATAGAGTTCGATTTTCCTAACTGAACACACCACAAACTTGTGGTATTTCATTTAGAACTAATATTGTAAGACAATCTAACAATACATAAGATAACCATATATCTTTTAGCTTGTCTATTTACCAACTAAATTAGCTTAATGGTATAATAGTATTTTCAAGCCAATCGCATGCTTTATAACACAAGTACTTTTTATCAAGTCACTTTATGTTCATGACTTATCAAAACATAAACTTGTTATAATCCCACTATACGTTATTAATCATTGATCAACTCAATGACTTCTTGTATATGTCTTAATTAAAAAACATAACAAGTTAACGTCTTACTTTATTATAAGTCTTATAATACTTAGAAGACTTTATGTTTATAAGAAGCTATAAACATGTATAACTAAAGTATTCTAGAACACCACCATTTGGTTTCAATAGTAATTCAAGTTAATTTATTTGCTTCATTTATTTTTGTCATTCTAACAATACATAAATATTATAGTTGAAGTTTCCTAGTTATCATATTGACACAAGTTCTAATAGGTGTCTAATTTAGAAACAGTAAATTATCCATGTACGGTCTCACACATACATGGAAATTCACCTTGTTGTTGTAATCTAGCCAAGGTCTCACCTAAGCTAAATTTCAACACCAAGTGTTTCTCAGATTAGATGTATATTAGAATGTGAGTCTCTTACTTTGTAGTTAAGAGAATCCTTTAAATCATATTCTTATGTGTTGTATCTTGCACACAATAAAGATTTCTCCCACTAGTGCATGGAACAACACCATGTACCATATAAACAACACGCCTGCGTTTGTTAATATGAACAATATGATTTGTGTCATTAGCATAACTAGTAGATTTAGAGTCACTCAATCAATCAAGGAAACGCACATGACTATCCTTGAAACTATTAGTGTCTATATTTGGAAAGTAATTATCTTGAGACACTCAAAAGATAATCTGAGTTGCAATCAAGACAATAAGTCTTGTAACTCCCACTGAATTAGGAAACATTACAATAATCCCTTATTCAGTAATAAGAACACAATACTCCCACTGGATTTGACAACATTATAAGTGTTTCATTAACCAGTGAAAGTAAATAGTGTGCTTGTTACTTTCCTACATCTTTGATAAATCCCATTTGTAACAATTATTTAGGTTCTAAAAGAATGTATTCTACTATATAAATGTGATTCATCACATTCCAAACTATTAACTTGAAAAAACTGAGCATGCAATTTCTTCCTGTATAGATCTACCATTCCAACAATTGTATGTAGTATCTTTAAATGGTCAAATCAAAATAACTAGATAAAATAATCTAATTTGTCTTTTACCATTTTGCAGTAATCAGTCTAGCTTCTAATTTAATAACTCATAAAATGCAAATAATCATAACTATTAAAGTTTGCTATGAGTTATGTATTTAGAATTTAGACAATTCTAATCATCCTATTGTACCTTTCTCATTCATGAAAAGGAATAGGATTAAGTCTCACACTTCTCTTATGGAAAGAAGACTATGTTTATTCTTTTCGTAAAGTTGACTCTAACCAAAAAACCCATGTGGGTGTAGATCAATTTACTTGTGAAAAGAATAACTTAAGTTTACGGTTCAATGTTGCATTAATACATTTAAAACAATTTACAAAATTCAATTTTAGTATTTTTGATTATACATATTTTCAAGAAAATATAATACCCATGAAAATATTCATATAACCAACTAATTTTCTTGAAAATCTAGGATCCAACTTTTCATAAGTTTCATTACATCAGTTGATCTGCTAGCAATGAAAGTATAAAAGATGGTAATCTGTCGAATAATAATTGGCAAACAATTTTCCAATTCCTAGATCATTATGGGATTTACATCAAATTGATTCATCAATTTGCAATGTAAGCATGTTTCATCCCATCTTATGCCTTAAGTTATAGGTCTCACGCATCAACTTAAATTTTAAGGGTATTTAGCTTTTGATTTGAAAATCAAAACATGTATAAAGATGCATGCACTCATCTTTATGACATTAGTTTTCAAAACAATTTTTAGTTACCGATTTGTGAGATAAAGTCAAATCTTTGAGGTATTGGTTCACCAATTCAGAAAAACCTACAATTATCATCCACCAAAGTGGAATTGAGGTAAATCACCCTTAAGATGATATTGTACATATAATGGTGATGTAGGTAAGACGTCTTTTAACGAACTCATAAGTGTGTGGAAATCAAAGGTAGACTCTAGGCTCTTTCCAAACCTTGTTTCCATCACTATGAATTTGTCTAAAGAAGACTTACTTTCAAAACCATATGTACAAAAACATCAATCAAGCAAAAGTGTATGACTTTAGTCTTATAAAACATATTAAAAAACTTTTACAATACAAATCTCGTCGCGAGGATGCATTTAACGCATTACGGCATGTAAGGCCAACCCCTAAGTATGACACATAAGATTTCGTAGTGTAAAGTTTCTAATAATCATGTTTCACCATTATTAGTCCAATTTATTTTCTTTTGAAAATTACCCTTTTATGCTTACAACATGTTAAACAATATAATCACATAAACAAGTAATTTACCAAACAAATAAATAAACAACTAATAACATAACGATTATAAAGTGAAACAATTAGCCACATGCAATCTTGATTAGATAAACCCTAATCAAATAAATTCTAGGTTTTCATATGCATATAATTAACTAAACCTTTCCCTTTGCACAAGTGAGCCACATCCATCGAATAACCGATTGCGTAAGCTAGAGTCAATTATACACCACATAGCACGTAAATTGATTTTATTACAATTGAGATCTTCCCCAATTTTAGATCTATCTAAATAAACAAGTGATAAACAATTAATCATTTAATTAATTTAATTAATTAATCCATGACTAACATGCATGTTTTGTCATGGATTCATGCATAACAATTACCAATTAGGTCACAAGTACGTCCAATTAACACATAAACTTGTTAATGACCTAGGGTTTCTAATCAAATTTATATATTAAAATCCACAAACCCTAATTTGGATGAAGGAGTGATCGAACCCCCCCCCCTAAATTTAGGGTTTCGAAATTTATACAAGCCCTAGATCTCAAAACAATCTTAACATGTATATAAAACATTAAAGATTCGATTTTTATGTGTTTTATGTAATCAATTACATGTTATAGCAAGCTCGTGATACCACTATAAGAATTTAATAATCTAGACTATCATATTATTAAGTGAATCATGTAGTCACATATTGCGGAAGCGTAGGATACATATAACATATAAAAGATTAACATAAACATAAACAAGAACGTACCTTTTGATTCTAGCAAGAACAAGAATTAAACTTTAATAATCTTAAACAATTGGATGAAGCCTAATTAGGGTTTATAAGGATCAATGATTAACCCCTCACCGTTTTGTTAATCGATCCAAGATACAATCAATAATGTGATTGTACCACGTTCTTGTACACACGTACTATTAAAGAATCAAATTTAATGCTAGTTAAAGTATACGCAAAACAATATTTGTTTTAAAAAACAAATCAATTGACAAAGAAAACAAATCACCAAAATTCTTTGTTTGTGATATTGTTGTTGTCACTTGTCGATCACATAAACCAAAAGAAAAGTGAAACATTAAATGCACACTATACATGTACATGCATGACATACGCATGCATGTATGTTCCTGTGATATACAAGTCGACAAAGGGAAAAGCAAAAAAACAATTGTTAAGGTTTTAGATTTAATGTGTACAAGCTATACAAAATAAATCCTTAACTTTGCTTTTATAGGATACAAAACTTAGGGAATAAGTTAGGGCTTGGGTTCTAGATCTTTCTTGTTCTCAATTTTTTATCCATGGTCCTTATCTTTGTACGTTAGTCAATTTTCGATAATTACTAACGTTCTTTATTTGTTTTGTGTAATTAATAATTAAATATAACTTTTTATATTAAATTATTAAACTTTAATTCTCATGCGTAAAGTGTGCAATCTCGCGGTCTAGAGTTCAATTCTAGTCATATACATATTAATATTTATCCACAAACTCTAACAACTCCCACTTGGATATCTATTAATAGTATAATGACATTTGTTAGCGTCTAGCAACACGCCAATGCCCCTAGATCAACTCGAGGTAGGTTTCCTGGAAAAACCTTTAATGATTCATCATTATTATTATCATTTTATTAGTAATACCACGTTAATAAAGATATGGATCTCAGTCATTCTTTAATGAACAATTCTGTTTCTCGTTGTATATGATTGAACAAGATTACCAAAACATCTGAACATATTCCAGATAGACTTTGGGCGTACGCACGCAAACATCTTGTCAACCCCACGAGGGTCCCAGCAGTTGATGCGGGGTTTTGTGATCTTACAACAGGTTTTACCTCTCTAGGGATCTCAAGAGGCTTACAACCCCACCAGGTAGTGTACCTGACCGATGTAGTATAGGATAGTGGTAAGTACGGGGGATTGATCGTTCTCTCACAGGGAATAGTGTTCGTTAGGATAGAAAAACTACTATAATAGGTCTAAGGGTGAAGGAAGATTCTTTTTGTATTTTTATGTTTTTATGAAAGCAAGTTAAAATCTCGGTTTTGAAGGAGTGGGCGGAATTAGTTGCTAGTCAACTAACCCAAGATAACTACTATTGCAAAAGAAAATAAAATAACTAAATTATTTGGTTGTGAAAACAATATGGAGAAAAGTGTGTTTACTTAGACTTCATTACTCCATAACTATCTTTTACCGGTTAATTGATAT
>LBNU01001827.1:133026-150789 GCA_014162995.1 Artemisia annua | reverse complement strand
TGTAAAAAATAAAGTAAGTGGGTAAACCAACCCGGCCCATATAACAATCATCGCATTCGACTAAACCTGCTTCCCTCAGCCGTTGAAGACTCTTAACTTGAGGTAACTAACTTACTAGTATTTTCATTAACGATTCTATCTATCAAATTACAAGCAATTTTAAGAGGTTGGTCTTATGGGTTTTACTTATTTGGATTTATCTTGTTTGATTCATCTTAATTGCTTGAAATGGTTTTATGAAACCAAGTATTCAGGGTTTTACTCGGGTTTATTTACTTTGTTTTGGTAATTATCATTTCTAGAAGAAAACATCACATAAATAACAACAGTAATGATTTCTAGGCTTTGAATCGTAAATTTACACGCAGGTCCATCACTAAGGTACAATGTATTTTTTTTTTAATGCGAGAGATAAATTGACTTGTTCCGCCATTTCTGTCATGTTAATTGCACTATTTATTAAACGAGTATGTTTTACTACTCCTACTTAAATTTCCAATTACTGTATAGTTGTCACTGTACTTCTGCTCAAGCACGTATTTGTTTGTTAGGAAGTGTCTTGTGTTGGATATTTTTTTAAAGTGATATAAGAAGAAGAAGTATGATTGTTTTATTATGAATGAAATTGTGCCGGCATTACATGCAACAAGGAAATTGAATAAGTAAAACATCTCACAGATTACTAGGAAAAGGAATATCGTCTTCCTTATTTGTTTGATGATATCCCTGACTATTTTGAAACTCCTACAAATTTGGAATTCGAATTTGGCCAGACAAAACAATTCTTCATGCTCCTTCCTCATCAGACTTTTAGTGAACAAGTCTGCAACTTGTTGGTCCGTGCTGCAGCTGAAGTTCATTTTTGCTCAGCAATTCACGAATAAAATGGTGTTTGATCTCTATGTGTTTGGTTCTACTATGAAAAACTGGATTCTTAGCTATCACAATAAAGATAGTTGCTTGACTTTGCTCTTCACCTTCTCAACCAAACTGCTTGACATGCAGATGAAAGAGCAACTGTTGCTTGCTTTTTTGAACTCCACAATATTATACTTGACCGAGCATCAAACAATTTCCAGTGGTACTGTGCCTACCATCAACTTCTCCGCCCCAACAACTGTCACTACTTCCTTCTAAATTAAATGAATCATATTTTCGGTACTAAATTCCCAATCCTGCTGATCCAGCCAAGTAACGTAGAACCCTCTTTGCAGCTCCAAAGTGATGTTTAGTTGGTCTGGAATGCGTCATATATATGAGTCGTCCAATCAACCTTCGATATTTTCCACCATCTACAAGTTGGGTTCCGTCTTCAGCTTGAAACTTCTCTTCCGGATTCATTAGTGTATACTCTATGTTGCATTTTAACATATTGTACTTCTTCAAAGTATCATCTATATATTTCTTTTGAGACAGAAATATTCCTTCTTTTCTTTGAATCACTTCCAGTCCCAAGAAATAATGTAGTTCACCTAAATCTGTCATCTCAAACATTGACTTCATAGAGCTTTTAAAATTTGATATGAGCTGAGTAGATGAGCTAGTATAAATCATGTCATCAACATAAAGACTGACAGTACCTTCTCTTTTAACATACAAGGTTGGCTCGTGTTTCCTCTTCTCGAATCCTTCCTTTTGAAAGAATTCGTCAATTTTGTTGTACCACACTCTCGGGGCCTGCTTCAGCCCATAAAGAGCCTTCTTTAGTCGAAGAACTTTTTCAGGACGACTTGCTTCTTCAAAACCTCGAGGCTGATCTACATACACTTCATCGTGTAAATCTCCATTTAGGAAAGCTGATTTCACATCAAATTGATACACTTTCCATTGTTTTTAAGATCATTCAAACAGTTTCATAACATGCTACCGGTGAAAATGTTTCTTCATAATCGACACCTTGTTGTTGAGTAAAACCCCTTGCTATCAATCTTGCTTTGTGTTTCTGAATGCTTCCATCAGACAGGAACTTGGTTTTAAATATCCATTTTAAGCTAATGGTATTCTTTCCTTTTTGAAGATGGGTCATCTCCCATGTCTTGTTTCGTTGGATAGACTTGAGTTCATCTTCCATTGCTTCTATCCACTCTTCCTTTTGCATTGCTTCTGCCACCGTTACTGGATCACCAACAAATAAAACCATTGAACTCTCCCTCAATCTCAAATCGACGTCGAGGAATGTTACCACGCCCACTTCTACGTAGATGAGGTGAGACAATTGAAGATAGCTCACTGAAACTCGAGTCCTTGGGTGGAGAACTCAGAGGAGATTCAGCATATCGGAATTTAGTACTTGAAGATTGGCATATTCTTTCTGGTGAACTGTTCAAACTTGATGAGTGACTTCTTGTTGTTGGTATCGCATTTTGTGAGTTACTCAAATTTTCTCCTTCAGTTTCTTCTTATGCTTCACTATCTTCAGAAATTGATTTTTGATTATTGTTGTCATCTTTCCATTTCCAATCTGCGTTTTCATTGAACACAACATTTCTACTAACACTTAAACGTTGTGTTAGTGGATCAAATAGATGATAAGCTTTAGAATTAGTGCAATAGCCCACAAATATATACACTTATCTTCTAACTTATGTTTGTGACCTGTTTTCAAGGCATAACATACACTTCCAAATACATGTAAATGACTTACAGAGGGCTTGTTACCACACCACAGTTCGTATGGTGTTTGATTCCAAACGGCTTTTGTAGGAGACCGATTTATGAGATACACAGCCGTTGCCACACCTTCTGCCCAAAAGTTATCTAGAAGACCTTTTGATTTAAGCATCGACCGAGCCATTTCAACCACGGTTCTATTCTTTCTTTCGTACTCCATTTTGCTCTGGAGTATAAGGAGCTGTCATTTCCCTTTTTATGCCCTGCTCTTCACAAAAAGTTCTGAATTCACTTGAAGTAAATTCACCACCACGGTCAGTTCTCAACACCTTTAAACACTTTCCACTTCGTTTTTCTGTCAAAGCTTTAAATATCTTGAACTTTTCAAAGGTTTCTGATTTTAATTGCAAAAAATATACCCAACTCATTCTGTAAAATCATCCGTAAATAGAAAAAAATACCTGCTGCCCGATAAGGATTTACTCTTCATTGGACCACACAAATCAGCGTGAACTAACTCCAGACTTCAGTCGCTTGTCTCGAGTTTCCAACTGAAAAAGCCTTCTTTGCTTGTTTGCCGAGCACACTTCCTTCACAAACCTTTTTCTGGTCTTTAATTGAGGGAAGACCGCTAACCATTTCGTTATTCTTTAACAATTGCAGACCGTTGCTATTTAAGTGACTATACCGTAAGTGCCACAGATCAGCATCATTCATCTCTTGGTTATTAACCAATGCAACCTCTGTATCATCACAAAAAACAAGGGAAAACATTCTATTAGTAGCCATCGTGGCATGCGCCAATAATTTTCTCGATCCCTTGCTCTTGATAACCCATCGTACACCATCGAACATCATCAAGTGACCGACCAACACTAAGCAGGTTGGTGAGCAAGACGAGGAGCATATTGCACCTCTTTTATTAGTCCTACTTTTTTTTTTTTAATTTAAATGTTGTCTTCAAAGTTAATTTTACTGAACACCATTTTTTTATATACATGAGTGACAAGTTCTTTCACAAGTAATGAAGGTTGTCCTAGGCCTCCTGGCTCTTTTAAAATTATATTTGGGTAGGTTCAGTTTATATAGAGGTTGCTAATGTACCATGGTTCAGTTTTGCTAGTTATATCTGAGTTGATCCAACACATCCATCACAACTTCTGTAGCATTCTTTCCACCATGAAACTTAGTATTCTTAAAATTTAGTCAGCTGAAATTCGGAAATGAGAAAAACTATTAGTATATTTACATGCCTATTGGCTATTGTATATGTTTTGCTCGAAATGAGCATACTGAAGTGATATGAGACGCGTCAGGTATAACAAGTCATTGCATGAAACAGTCGTCGTAAATGATATTTCATTGAAATAAGGCAAATAACTGATTTCTTGTGTAATATAAGTAGTGGGGCCAGCTACGTTCGACTTTCAACTCAGCAGTATAATTTAAGAGTTAAGACCTTGAATCTTTCACTTCATCATATATTTCTCGTGTCACAAAATGAGTGTTTTGGAGTTGGTAGCTTATGAGAAATTGCATAGAGAATTTTCAGCTATAATTAGAACTGTCTGCCACTACCCAATCATTCAACCAATTTTGCATATGCCCATGATGCCATTAGTTTTCAATGTGTTTGCAAACATTAGGCAACTTTTGTTTATTTAAATTGAATGCTCCTTTATATGATGCAATACCTTTTTCTATAAAATACTTATCAGAATTTATGATTGCATTTATTATATTGGATTTATATAAGATTTTAAAACATTGGACAATTTAGAGCGAAAGGGCAATGAGACCCGGCCTGTTTGACCCATTATCCGTTTTAATTTGTTAATAAGGATTGGCCATTTGGATTGTAACCCTTTTTAAACCAGCATCCAGTGTGGCCCAATGCACCCATTTGGTCACCATTATTGTTTTCTGTAGTTTTTCTTTATCTAGGGTTCTCAGCTTTGCCAGGGTTTTGGAAGGCATAGTTGTCAGCCAAACTGTGTGTTCAAATAAATTTTATTCATATTTTTTGTAGGTGTTCCAGCTTAAAACATGGGGAGTAGATTGGGAAGAAGAGTGGTCAACTTTGCTAATATACCAATTAAACTTTGCTAATATACCAATTATATGGTTGCTGCTGTGATAAATTAGTGAAAGTTTTCAATAAGTATTTTTTATTTTTTATAATCTTGATGTTGGAGTATGTCGATAAAGATTGCTACTTGTTGAATTTGAATAAATTGTTTAAAGTTATTGGCTTTGTATTTTCGGAGTTTGTCTGATTTTACTTTTCTTATGTTATAAACAGGTTTGTAACAGCTTTGTATTAGTTCGAGCTTTCAGTTTCACACACAAAAATGGGTCGAGCAAAAAAGGGTCCAAAATTTGCAGCTATGAAGAAACTAGTCTCCCACAAAGCAGTTAAACAGTAAACCATCTCTTACCCACATCTTATTTTTAATCATTATCTCATATATTCATCTTAATCCAACTTTTATATAATTTGCAGACATAAAGAAGAAGTCTTAAACCCTAACAAGAAAGACTTAACTAAGCAGAATCTTCCAAGAAATGTGTAAGTTTTGGTAATTTATTTATGGGTTTTGTATGTTTTGTGTGTATTCTGACTCTAAGGATTTGATTTTTGGTTTTTTTGATGTGTAGGCCTTATGTATCTTCTGTGTTATTCTTTACGTATAATACGGCACTCGGTCCGCCTTATCGGGTTTTGGTTGATACTAATTTCATCAATTTTTCCATCCAGAATAAAGTGAGTATTGGTTAGTTTTATATAAAGGTGCTATTTTGTGATGTGTTTGGTGTTAGGTGTATAGCGAGTAATCTGTTAAGGGGTGAGTACTTTAGGTGTACTAGGATTGGAATTTGTATATATAAATATCGAAGCTATATGTATGACATGTTAAGAGGACCATAGTATTGCTCATAGGACCATGGAAATATGTTTAGAACCAATGACACAGATGTTGTTTAAGTTCTTCAAACCAGTTTTCACTGAGTTAACCCCAAGTTTGTTCGAGTTTTGACCTTGTAGCGAGTAATAGTCGGCCTTGTAATCCTTGTTTTACAACACTGAATGATACCTATGAAATTCAGTATCAAAGTTTTGGTACTGATTAAGGTTGTGAGTGCACTTTAAATAATTTTTGCATATGCTAGCTGTTGGATTCATTTTTTTAATGGAATTTTGGTTTAAAATCTGTCAAGGAGCTAGGATAATTACAAAAGTGGTATAGAGCGTTACAAGGATTGCTAAACCTTGATCCAATTTAGAGATCATTTTTTTCTGCCTATTTTAGATATGTTTTTAGGTTGAATGGTCAAGATTTTAGCTTTTGTTGATATGATCTTTTGATTTGTACGTTGGACTAAAAAGTTTTGAACTTTCTGTAGTTGGACTTGGAGAAGGGCATGATGGACTGCTTGTATGCAAAATGAAAGTTTAATGCATCAATTCTTTTTTTTTTTGGCTATGTTATCATGACTTCCATTGCCTTGTCCGGGTATGCATAAGAAGCTAATATATTATACAATGTTAGTCTGGCTTAGGGATGCCGTGGCATGTATATACCTGATCCATCCCAAATAGATGCCTCAACTATATACCATGTCCTTTTTGTCAGCAAAGTGTAAACGAAGGTGACATTTTCACCGGCATCCATACCTTAAAGATATATTTGGGGTGTTTAGTTTATGAAGGGGAATCACTGTGGGTATTGGTTACTTGGTTAGGGAATGAGTTTGTATACCAAGGATGGTTAAGAATATGCATAGGTTTGTGGGTCTGGTACCCATTTTTAAGAAGTAAAAATATGTTGGAGTTCAAAGTCATTCCTCTATTTGCATACTCTCAAACCAACCACCCCTCTAGTGAGTGTCCAGTATTGTCTCTTTTCTGATTAGTAACTATTAAACTATTCATACCTTCATTGTGAACTGTTCCAGATATTTAACTTATATTTAAACATTTCCTGTAAAACTCTGAATTCATTCGAGACAGACACAATTTAGAATGAATATCATGTATAGTAGCTTACACTTTTTTGGTTTTCTTTCTTTGCTTAATTTTGTCAGGCACTCCATGTATTACCGATTGTGTGATGGCTGAACTTGAGAAGCTTGGTCAAAAATATCGGGTTGCTCTGAGGTAAGTGAACTTATTAGTAAGATGTGTAGTTCTGGTTTACAGTGAGATACAAAAAAAAATATAACGAGCTGCATCCTGATTAAATCGATGGGTCATTCTGAATTCTTTTATATCATTTGTTGCCCGAATAGAATTGCTAAGGATCCTAGATTTGAAAGGCTTCCCTGCACTCACAAAGGAACTTATGCTGATGACTGTATTGTTGAAAGAGTTACTCAGGTAATACTTAAGTACCTTCAAATAACTGTTGAAATGATAAATTGTCAAAATCAGTATTTAGAATCTATTAAGCCTTATAAGCTCTTATTCGAAATAGCACAAGTGTTATATGGTAGCGACATGTGATAGAGATTTGAAGCGTAGGATTCGCAAGGTATGCAGTTTTTTTTGTTGTTGCAAAGACTTGTCCAATCTGTAATGAACTTTGTGTGATAAAGTCAACGTATTTGAATAAATATTTTGATAAACAGATTCCTGGTGTGCCAATTATGTATATCACCCAACACAAGTATTCTATTGAAAGATTGCCTGAAGCAACCATGGGTGGAGGTAACTCGATCACTCATAGAGATTCTTGCAAACAACTTTTTCCAACTGTTTTTCCATTAAGCTAACAACTTCTGTTCGTTTGTTCTCATTGCAGCTCCAAGAATATGAGATTTGATTTGTTACAAGCTATATTGAGGATGATCTTTACAAGCGGCTGATGTTCTTTGAGAATCTATTGCCCTTTTCTAGTTTTAATTTACCGGGTTTGTCCTATAATAGATGAGATATGAGATTGTTGGATATTGCCGTTGTACCTTAGAAGCAAGTAGCGTTCAAGTATGTTTTATTTACCAAGTTTTTTGTCCTTGCGAGTAAGTTATATGTTTAAAGTACTTGCAAGAGGATGCAAAATGGCCGGAACGGGCAGATTTAGCTTGGATTGGGTCACTTTTTATTAGTAAATGTCAAATCGGCCGGGCTATTTGTTTTTGGTTAACTGGTGAATTTGTATGTACCATATAAACAACATTTACACTGTTTTACTATACTTAATTACCAAAGCCATTCCCTTTGGTATACCAAAAACAACTAAAAACAGCAATTCAATCATAAAACCAGAAACACCTTAACATATAGCTAAAAATTGCACGGGAGCTTTGCCAACATTTATCGTTCATATTTTGATAAATTAACGATTGGTACCTTGTGTTACTTATGAGTTATGACTGCAAAAACAAAGTTGTTAAAGAGTCTAAATGTTTTAAGTAAAACAATTTATGCATTAAAGATAGATTTGGGAAACTTTCAACTTATTCAGTTTAATGAGCAAAAATTTGTTTATCTGAAAGCTAGAAAGTAGACAAGCAAATTTTTGACTGGGGGTTACATGAGTTTAAATTAGTAACTGAAACTTTAAGCTGGATTTGCTTATAGATTTTAAGTTGTGAAATCAGGATTTGCCTATAGATTTTTAAGTAGTGAAATTCGTAACTGAAACATCAAGCTGGATTTGCTTATAGATTTTTAAGCTGGATTTGCTTATAGATGATAATGTTGTGAAATCGGGAGCTCGCTAGACCTTTAGACCTTTGCAAAAACAAGATTTGCTTATTTCTTTACTTTTCTGCACATAGTTTTGTTTGGCAGGGAGATTTTTCTTGATTTACCTGAAATGGATACAACCATGCTTTGAACATACTGATATGTAAATGTCCCAACAATGAAGAAAATGTTACGTGTAGTTTTAATTTGCGACTGCTATGCGGGTTCTGTCCTTTACCCACAAGAGTAGTTGCAGAAGATTTAGCATAAAATAAAAAAGTAGGAATCAAAGAGTAGTTTTCAACACATTTAGTATACATTAAATGAAATGTATTAACATTTGAACATCATCTAAATGATGCAATTTACATACAGAAGCTTCTAGGTTATAATAAGCCCTTCTTCACAACAACAAATTTCTATCAATTTTTTAAACCAAAAGAGATTATAGATTTTAACAAAGAATTGAACAGATCAAACTACTTTTCTACTCAAAAAATATATGCTATCTAAGAAGCTTTGCTGCTTCTACAGTGGGATTTGAGTTATTTACCGTCTCATTATCAGGTGGCGGTTTCACATACTTCCCTATAACCTTCTGGTGGGTCCGGTTTTTAATCCTTTGAATCTTGTCTTTACTTTTCTGCTTTCGCTTTTCCTTTTGTCGTCTCATTTGACTCCTTTCTCTTTCATACATACCTTGCCAGAACACCTCCCCGGTCGAAGGCCATAACCAATGTTGTTTAGGGCGGTCTGAGTCAGCTTCTTCTGCAAGATCTTCATCCATGGCTTTTAGGGTTTTGTAATTGAACCATTTGATCCACATCTTGCCTCTTCGGCTTTTAAAATTGTGTTGTTCTTGGATTGTTCCGGTTTCAGGGTCTATGTAAACCATTCTTCTTGCACTATGATATGCCCATACGTTTACAAGAAGCTCAAGAACACATGAGTAGCAATGCTTGTCCTGCAATGCACAATTTAAAACCAAATTCAAAAATGAATCAAATTGGTTCCCATTGAGCAGAATAGAGGAAATGGGCAGGTCAAAACAGGCTGGGTTGACCGAAGATTTCTTGTCCAATAAATATTGAAGTTATTAATTATTATAATACATTAAGCCTGTAATTTCGTATCAACACATTTGTAATCTGCTTTGGTGGATACAAAGATTTAGCTTGTTTATTAAATTGAAAATACACTTTGGTTGCTTTTGAGTTTTGACCCGTTTCCTTTTAATCTAGTTTTTCTTAATTACTCCCTCCGTCCCAAAATTATTGTCCACTTTGAATTTTCAAAGTCAAAGTGGTTCAACTTTGACCATAAATATATTTTTTTATTACATAATACTTGATGAAAAATTATACTATTGAAAAGTACACTTAAAACACAATCCATTTATATATTTTGCATCAAATATTATATAACACCCATAAAAATATTTAAGGTCAAAGTTAAATAAGAAAGACTAAAAAAGTCAACACTGGACAATAAATTTGGGACGGAGGGAGTATTAAACTATTCAACCCTTGGAGATTTAAAAAATTGCCCGAGTTGACCCATTCATTTGCAACTCCAATATTGTGTAAAACCGAAGAAACCGTTAAGTTTAAATATCTGTTGTTATGCATTACAAGTTACATGTTTGTCATCATTAAAACCGAAGAAACCGTTAAGTTTAAATATCGTAATATTTGTACTAACACGTTGGTGTAACTTCAACCGGGAAGACATTTTGCATAGCTTTTATTTTTATAAGTGAAGAAAAAATAGACAATTATAAATAGGCCTTGGAACAATTAAAATTGATGCTAAATGAGTGCATGCCACGTGTTATAGTAACAGTTAGAGAGTTGGTTCTTATGCAAGCGCACGAAATTGTTTTTCCACAAGCCAATCATTTACTTTGTAGATGGCACATAGGTCAAAATAGTTTGAAGAATTGCAAACAAACTATTAGGTCGCAACGTGATTGGAACCTTTTTCAATCGGCGTGAAAGTTACTAGAAGATTCTCCAACGTGGATATCGTACATGAAAAACTATAAAAAACTTCAAACATTGTTGTCAAAATACCCCGGTAAGTCTTTGACATTACTTATTTTTCTATACAGTATTTATTTTTCTATCAAATATGTATTTTTCTTTCTTATACTTGTTTTTCAATCATTTCAGGTGTTTTAAAATACACACATGATAATTGGTTGGACAAATATAAAAACAATTTTGTCTCTACCTCAATTGACCAATGTCTGAACTTTGGAAATCACACTACCAACAGAGTTGAGAGCCAACATGCCAAGTTGAAGATTTACATGTATAATCGAAGTTACACTTTGGATAAATTTGTTCTTTGTACTGATAAGATCGTAAAGTCACAACTTACGGCAATCAAAGAAAGTTTTGTTAAAAGTGAAATTTCTCGTTATCATAAACACAATATACCGTGCTTCAATTTACTACGGGGTGTCGTCTCAAATGCAGCTCTCGATTTGATGGTGAAAGAGATTAATCGGTCGAATGGTTTTCAACTAGATTCCTCAACTTGTGGTTGTCAACTACATAAAAGTTGTAGGTTACTGTGTGCTTGCAGACTTTCATTATACGTGAATTTAGGTTCGTATATACAATTACTCATGATTGATTTTATACTTTTAAGTCTTTATATTTCAACATTTAAGACAAAATATATTTATATATGCAGGTGAGTGTATTCGCTTAGATTCAACATATATATTTTGGAGAACACTAAATCTTTCACCAGCAAAATCTATACAAAGTGACAATATTCGTTACGACACTAAAATAAACCATTTTCAAGAACATTTTACAAGCAGTCTGAAGTAGGAAAAAAAAAGTTTTCTAAGAAAGTTGGTTGACATATTTATTCCAAGCATAACTACAATGAAACTACCCACGGTTAAGAGAAACACAACAAAGTCATCCTCATCCTAAGAGTACAAATTCACGAACACGTAGTCAATCAGCGAGGAAATGCAATGTTAAATGAAATTATGCATATGATTGACCTTTTATTATCTCTTTGTGAGGATCTGAAGATTAAACAAACATGAAATGCTATAAATTATACATTTTTTAAAGTGGGTTCATCAACTCCAACACCCTCTTCCCATTTTGGTCATACTCGACTGTGCGAGTGCTCGACTCCATCTATATTTTGACACATGTCGTATGACGACAAGTACAATAAGATGATTGGGCTCAATCATTAAGGTGACCCACCAAATCTAAGAAAATCCAATCTCATTAATAAACTCTTTTTTCATATATAATATTCATTTACTCGACCGACGATTGTGCGACTGACGGCTACATCAATGATATAGCCGTCAGTCGAGTAAAATGTATCATATAAGGCAAAAGGGGTTTTTTGTCGGGTGGGGATTGTGAAAGATTTCATGGACCACTCGAATAATTATAACCAGCCAAATCACAGTACTTGCCATGGGACAAATGTCAAAAAATGGGTAGAGTCGATCAATCACCACAATCGAGCATGATCATAACTGGAAGAGGGTGTTTTAGTTGATCTTTTCGTGGACTTACTTTGAAAATTTATACCATGACATTTACTCATAAATAAAAAGTTTGTCTAAGAAGCACTCTTAGGGGACGTTTGGTATGATGGAATGGAAAGGGAAGAAACGGAACTGAGGCCATTTCTCGTGTTTGTTTGATTTGGGAATGGCAACTGAGAATTAGAAATCCATTCTCATTCCACCTTTTTGATTCTTTCTAAAAAGTGGAGAAACATGAAGCATGAAATTTTATTAAGGAATCGTTTCTCCGTACTATCAAAGCGAGAATCGGGAAGGGGATTAAAGTATTATGGTATTTATGAATTTTATTATGTGCAACGCACATGCTCTCAAAAAATAAAAACTTTTTGAAACCCTAAAACCCTAAATCTCTCTAGCTATGTAGATACTTCATATTCTTCACAAATGAAAAATCTCAGTCTCTCTTTTTTCAGTGAATAATATGCAATGTTCCTTCATAACCATAATTTTGTCGCTACAGTGCTACAGGTTCTCGATCTATGGGTTTGCATCTCTTATGAGCCACTGTTGTTCATATTAGGTGTTCATCTTTGTCGCAGTCAAGATGAGTTTGTAACTGCTCATTTAACCACCATGGCAAAAGACCTTTTTGATATATAAAATCGCTTTTCATTCCAACCAATGTATCCATTAATCACTTCTTTTTAATAATACATGATAAGTTATTTAATCATATATCAAGTAGTGGTTACAAATGGTTAGTGTTGAGTCGAAATGTTTTTATTATATTGTCTAGAAGAACTAAAAATTATCCAGGCGAGTTAATCAATATTTTAGTAATAATAAAATTAAGGTAGCTCAATTTTATTTATAATGATATAAAACAAATCAAAACGAACTTTGGTATTGACACACATGCCAGTATAGTTTGTAAAAAGTATAATTTATTAGTTACTGATAAAGTTTTCATTTCATTGTCATAATATAACCAAACAAAAGAATCAAATTTTCACTATATTTCCCCGATTGATTCTTTGTTATTACCAAACAAGGGAATTAATATATTTTGTCAACTTTATTCTCTTTCTTTGTGTTTCCATTCTTTAAAGCAATTCTATTCTCAACCATTCCATCATACAAAACATCCCCTTAAAATACTAGTCAGATGTCATTAATTCTTTTTTAAAGTTAAAAAAATATATTTATTAGAAGTTAATAATGAAAGTAAATTTTTTGATGTGATAATAAAGTAGGGGTGTTCACAATTTGGGTAATACCTATAGAAACCGAAAACCTAAATCAAACCGAACCGGGAAAATTGGACCAAATTTGTAAGCGAACCGAATTAAATATTTTGTTTTCAGTTTGGATATAGTTTTGGCAAAATGAAAACCGAACCAAACCGAAAACTGAATAAACACAAATATATATATATTTTTATATATTTAAAAACAAAAGAAAACCTTTTAAAACTTTTTCAGAACATAAATATAACATTTTTTTAAGTTTGAAATATAAAAATCTCTATTAATAAATGAAAAATAGTATAAATGATGTAATTTGAGTCAATTCGAAACCAACATTTAAATTCAGTTTTTAAATTCAGTTTAATCCAATTTAAATTTTATTCGATTCAAATTTTAGTTTTACTAAAAAAAACAAAAAAAAAACAAACCGAAATCCAACACCACTTAAAAAAAATAATAATAAAAAATAAAGTTTGGGCTAAAGGCCCATTGAGAAAATACACATTTTCTGCCGGCCGCTCGCTCGCTCAGCTCTGAAAGTTTGTCACCGTCGATCTTGTTTCATATTTCAGTTGGATCAAATTGCTTGTAAAGCATCAAGTAATTAATCATTCTAGGGTTTATTTACTTTGTTTTGGTAATTAACATTTCTAGAAGAAAACATCACATAAATAACAACAATAATGATGTCTAGGCTTTGAATTGTAAATTTACACGCAGGACCATCACTAAGGTTCACAACATTAAATTGCCGAGACTTGTAACTTTGAAACATTTATTAACTTTGGAGACATTAAATACACATTTGACAAACACATATATAAACATTAAATTAAGATAATATATATTTAATGCCCAAAATAAATCTGAATTTAAACTTTTAATTTAATATTTATCTATTTATTTATATTATATTAATTAAAATGTTTTATTGTCGAGACTTGTAACTTTGAAACATTTATTAACTTTGGAGACTTGTAACTTTGAAACATTTATTAACTTTGGATGATTCTCGGCCGTTCAATTTCTGAATTCAAATTGCTTCTCAAATTTCTGAATTCAAATAAGGTCATCAAAGTAACTTCCAAACTGCAAAAGATTTATATAGGTATTCACTAGCTTTCTTGATTTCTGCATCTTGATTTTTTTATCTGGGTAATCTTTTTAATCGATTCTTTATTCTTATGGCTCTGATATGAAATCATGCTTCGATTATTTAGGGTAAAAAAAGTGGTTTTCTTTTGTTTGATTTGATTCTTGATATGAAATCATGCTTCGATTATTTAGGGTAAAAAAAGTAATTAAATTTTCATAATCAGTTAGTTGTTACTATAGTAAAATAAGTTTGATTATCGATTTAAGTGTGAAAATGTATGCAATTATAATATCTGATCATGATTCTTTTGAGTCATAGGGGGTTTTGTTTAAGCTTATTTTCTAGCTTATAAGCTTAAGTGGTTTCGGTTTATGTTTTCTCCGGCTTATTTCAAAACTTTTGGGCTTATATAAGATTATTATGACATAGTGTATGGCGGCGGTTGTATAGGCTTATATAGCCGGCTTATGGCTTATAGGCTTATATAGCCGGCTTATGGCTTATATGCTTTTGGGCTACGGTTTATAAGCCACTTTTTTGGCTTATTTTGAAGCTTTTCGGCGTATATAAGTTTATTATGTCATAATGAACTTATATAAGCCAAAAGGTTTCCAAATAAGCCAAAAAAGTGAGCTTATGAAATTTAAACCCAAAACCAAATAAGCCATAAGCCTGCTATATAAACCGAAATTGTTATCACATGAACATGATCTAATCACATTTGTTATCCTTGCTCTAGTGATCATGATTTAAACTGGTCTTGTATATGCATTATGTGATCAATTTGCTTATGTGTTAATTTAGTGGATTTTATTGATTGATTGCTCTTATTTTTGCCTATGTTCTTGTTTAATGCTCTTTACTTTGTTGCCTTAGTGTAAAATTTTAAAGTTTCTTTGTTAATTGCACCAAATAGGACTAGTTGAAAACAGAATCTGAGATCTTCCACTCACGAGCAAGAGCTATCCCATCTCTAGATCTTAGTATGGAAGCACAAAATTCGAATGATGTTAGGACTGTTGAGATAAGGTCAAGACCCAAGATGCTGACAGAGACAATTGCCTCTATGACTACAGATCAAAAACAGGTTGTAAAGAGTATGGGTTTTGGGGGTGTGTTGGGACTTAAACTAAAGAGTTTATCCAAGGATTTTGTGCTCTTTGTTATCGACCAGTTGGACCCGGTTCAGATGGTCCTTCACACGCATAATGGAGATATACCTATTAACCGCCTTGCGGTCCATGAGGTATATGGTTTCCCAATGGGGCATAAAAAGTTTATTAGCCGTCATGTGACAAACTACAACTCAGAACTTGGTGAACTTTGGAAGGAGCATACTAAAAAAAATTCGGTTTGAAACAGATTTCTGAGAGAATCACTAAAAGCACAAGATGTGACCGGATGTTCCAACTTGACTTCCTGATATTGATGTCGATTCTTTTGATTTCTGCCTCTAAAAACAACAGCTGCAACCGGGAAATCCTGGCTACCCTTCCGGTTGATTTTGTTTGTCAAGAGTACGATTGGTGCGAATACGTGCTTCGCACAGTTAAAACTTGCAAGGAAGACTTAAAGAAATTTTTGTTTTGTGGCCCGCTTGTATTTTTACTGGTACGTAAGTTAAATGTATTTTGTTTAACTTTCTAACGGTACGTAAATTAACAATTTATTTTTCTTTTTATGCAGCTTTTGTACTGTGACCGTGTATCCATTGCGCTCGATCCTCCTGTTCTAAGGAAGTTTTAACTGTGCGAAGTCTTCCTTGCAAAACAAAAATTTCTTTAAGTCATCCTTGCAAGTTTTAACTGTGCGAAGCACGTATTCGCACCAATCGTACTCTTGACAAACAAAATCAACCGGAAGGGTAGCCAGGACTTCCCGGTTGCAGCTATTGTTATTAGAGGCAGAAATCAAAAGACTCGACATCAATATCAGGAAGTCCAGTTGGAACATCCGGTCACATCTTGTGCTTTTACTGATTCTCTCATAAATCTGTTTCAAACCGAAATTTTTTTTAGTGTGCTCCTTCCAAAGTTCACCAAGTTCTGAGTTGTAGTTCGTCACATGACAGCTAATAAACTTTTTATGCCCCATTGGGAAACCATATACCTCATGGACCGCAAGGCGGTTAATAGGTATATCTCCATTATGCGTGTGAAGGACCATCTGAACCGGGTCCAACAGGTCGATAAAAAAGAGTACAAAATCCTTGGATAAACTCTTTAGTTTAAGTCCCGACACGCCCCCAAAACCCATACTCTTTACAACCTGTTTTTGATCTGTAGTCATAGAGGCAATTGTCTCTATCAGCATCTTGGGTCTTGACCTTATCTCAACAGTCCTAACATCATTCGAATTTTGTGCATCCATACTAAGATCTAGAGATGGGATAGCTCTTGCTCGTGAGTGGAAGATCTCAGATTCTGTTTTCAACTAGTCCTCTTTGGTGCAATTAACAAAGAAACTTTAAAATTTTACACTAAGGCAACAAAGTAAAGAGCATTAAACAAGAACATAGGCAAAAATAAGAGCAATCAATCAATAAAATCCACTAAATTAACACATAAGCAAACTGATCACATAATGCATATACAAGACCAGTTTAAATCATGATCACTAGAGCAAGGATAACAAATGTGATTAGATCATGTTCATGTGATAACAATTTCGGTTTATATAGCAGGCTTATGGCTTATTTGGTTTTGGGTTTATATTTCATAAGCTCACTTTTTTGGCTTATTTGGAAACCTTTTGGCTTATATAAGTTCATTATGACATAATAAACTTATATACGCCGAAAAGCTTCAAAATAAGCCAAAAAAGTGGCTTATAAACCGTAGCCCAAAAGCATATAAGCCATAAGCCGGCTATATAAGCCTATACAACCACCGCCATACACTATGTCATAATAATCTTATATAAGCCCAAAAGTTTTGAAATAAGCCGGAGAAAACATAAGCCGAAACCACTTAAGCTTATAAGCCAGAAAATAAGCTTAAACAAAACCCCCTATGACTCAAAAGAATCATGATCAGATATTATAATTGCATACATTTTCACACTTAAATCGATAATCAAACTTATTTTACTACAGTAACAACTAACTGATTATGAAAATTTAATTACTTTTTTTACCCTAAATAATCGAAGCATGATTTCATATCAAGAATCAAATCAAACAAAAGAAAACCACTTTTTTTACCCTAAATAATCGAAGCATGATTTCATATCAGAGCCATAAGAATAAAGAATCGATTAAAAAGATTACCCAGATAAAAAAATCAAGATGCAGAAATCAAGAAAGCTAGTGAATACCTATATAAATCTTTTGCAGTTTGGAAGTTACTTTGACGACCTTATTTGAATTCAGAAATTTGAGAAGCAATTTGAATTCAGAAATTGAACGGCCGAGAATCATCCAAAGTTAATAAATGTTTCAAAGTTACAAGTCTCCAAAGTTAATAAATGTTTCAAAGTTACAAGTCTCGACAATAAAACATTTTAATTAATATAATATAAATAAATAGATAAATATTAAATTAAAAGTTTAAATTCAGATTTATTTTGGGCATTAAATATATATTATCTTAATTTAATGTTTATA
>LBNU01001827.1:119858-131937 GCA_014162995.1 Artemisia annua | reverse complement strand
TTTTAAATTCGTTTTGTTGATATACTATACAAGTAGAAGATAAATACAAAAAATATAGATAAGATTTAAATGATTATCTTTAATCATAAAAAACTACAATTAAAAATCATAAATCAAACAAAATAAAAATTAAATTATTTGTTTTTTTATAAATAAAAATATATCATTCAAAATTTTTTTAAAAAAACCCGCGCGTGCGCGGGCATTATAACTAGTTATATATATACAGATTTTATATGTTTATCTTCTTAACAAAAAAATCCTAAAAATTTAAAATATCTTATAAACTAACCACTCCTTAAACCAAGGATGCTTGAAGATGGAGTATTCAAGCATAAGACTTCCGTAGACCTTTGTCGAAGAACATTTTATCTTATTTTGCTTTCATTTATTTCCGTTACGTTATGAAACCTTTTAGTTTCTTAAACTTTTGTTTTGTTGATTTACTTAAACACTTTGTGAGATCTTTTGATTTGGTAATTTTATTTGAACTTTCAGGTTTTTATTTGTGACTTTTAAAAGTTTACTTGAATTTGGTTTTCTTGGTTTTAACCGAAACCAAACCAAATTCTAAATTGGTGTATGGTTTGATTTTATTCGTTTTATAATTGGTATGGTTGGTTTTGGTTTTAACTTTTAAAATTTTCAAACCGATTAACCCGAACCATACTACCATGAAACCAAAAACCAAACCCATGAACACCCCTACTTGAGGTAACTAACTTACTAGTATTTTCATTAACGATTCTATCTATCAAATTACAAGCAATTTTAAGAGGTTGGTCTTATGGGTTTTACTTATTTGGATTTATCTTGTTTGATTCATCTTAATTGCTTGAAATGGTTTTATGAAACCAAGTATTCAGGATTTTACTCGGGTTTAATTTGCTGAATACGAATGTTTAGGTTCATGGGTTTATGTGTTCAAGCTTGTTCATTCAAGTTTCATGGTTTTTTGAATACGAATGTTTAGTTTTATTCGATTCAAATTTTAGTTTTACTACTTAGGGAAAAAAAAAGGGCTAAAGGCCCATTGAGAAAATACACATTTTCTGCCTCTGAAAGTTTGTCACCGTCGATCTTGTTTCATTTCAGTTTGATCAAATTGCTTCTAAAGCATCAGGTAATCATTATTGGGTTTATTTACTTTGTTTTATTTCGATTTTATCGTGATTTGGTATGATCATTTTTACAAGAAAACATCATCAATCTGTACACATAGTTTTGTAATTAGAACAAGTTATAATGTCTTGGCTTTGAATTGTAATTTTACACCAGGTCCATCACTAAAAGGTTCAATCTTTTTTTACAGCGAGTTTCTAGTTATAGACACCTTGTGCAAACATATGGTTTCTTTTAGGAGTTTTCAAATCTATGTTTTTGAGAGATTATTGTTTGACAAGCATCATGTTCTGCCTGGGGGCACGTTTCTGTCATTTTTGTTGCGCTATTTATGAGTATGTTTTGCTACTCGCACTTAAAAGTTTCTGCACTTTTTCCGGCTGCTAAATTACTGTATAGCAGTCGCTGTACTTCTGCTCAAGCACGTGTTTGTTAACTCTCTTTGGAAGTAGGGGTGTCAGTAGGGGCAGGTTGACCCAACACTACCCAAACCCGATAAGGCTTATCGGGTCGGGTTGAATCGGGTCAAAAAAAAACTTATCGGGTTGTGTGACCCGAACCCCATAACCCAATATAGTTATTGGGTCGGGTTAGGGTTGAATTATTTTTGTTATCGGGTCAACCCCGATAAGACCCGAAATATATTTTTTACAAATTACTTCCCTAAAGTTGTATATAAGCCCACTAGTTCTTAAAATTAAACCAAGCATATCATTTAAGTGTAAACATACTAATAGTTCGTTTAGTTCAATTGGATGCTACTGATATTTCCTACTACTACAGTTTCTTTTTTGTATGGGCACCATCGTTTATTTTATTGTATATGCTAAACTCTAAACCTTTTTTTGGATTAGTGCTACATTTAGTCATGTGAACTTAAATACTGATAGCTATTATCATGTACAACACTGATCAAGATCCAATTAAATTGGCATAGATGTTTAGAGTTTAGACTTTAGATTAGTGAGTCTCAAACTTAAGCTGTGATTAGCCTTCGCTTTACTATGGGTAGAACTAGGCCAAACTGACTGATCATTAAGCTATGCAAACACATGTATGAACATTTCATAATATTCAATACCTTTGGTTCATTTTAGCTATGTCTGCAAATGTTTTTACATTATCAACTTCAGCCGTGTGCTCTCCAGGAATGCTTCGTTGTATATTTGATTGAAATAGCATTAACATTTTCACCAAACCAAAAACTGGAATGAAAATGAATCATTTTCCCTTTTACCACTCCCACTTCTGTTCTTGCGTCCGTGACTTTTGCCGTTTGCGATATAATCCTAATTAACTCATGATATATTTTTGGGCCGTAACTTATTTTATGAGTAATAAAAAACTAACGACCCGAATTACCCGGCCCGATAAACCGATTACTTATCGGGTCAGGGTTGTGGGTCACTTTTTCATAATGAAAAAGCTGATTCAACCCGACCCGATAATACCCCTATTTGGAAGTATCTATCTTGTCCATTACAGTTACCTACCTTCATTTCAGTTTTTTCACAAAGCCTTATTTTAAAGTTTAAAGGAATCACTTACGATCCCGTTGGTATTTCCAGAACTTAAAAAAAAGACTTATTTTAAAGTTTAAACCGATTACTTATCGGGTCAGGCGTAAACATTAATTACTTGAAACTTCCTAAAAGACACATTGCAAAGAAATGGATGGGAACCTAGCTATTTCTCTCGACAAACTCCCGGTGAAGCGTTTGGAAGCCATCGAAGAAAACGGAGCTGAAAGATTCCCACCGTATGCGTTTACCCAAACTTGGCGTTTTTAAACGGTTTCAAATTGACCAACTTTCTGATGTTTCTTTAATGTGTGATGTTTGTGCAGTGATTTGAGCTATGACGATAACAGAGTGAATTTGATTCGGCGAGTAGACTTTGCGTGGGCGGTGGAGAGAGAAGATCCGAAAAAGAAGCAGAAGAAAGGTGATGATACTGCTGCGGCGTCTGGTTCTAAAGATGCTGCGTCTGCACCACCGTGGCCGTGGCAGAACATGGTTGAGAATCTACAGTTGGCTCACCAGGAGCTTTCTGTTATCATTGACCTCATTAATACTGTAAGTCACGTAGTTATCTTAGCTTTTAATGTATATAAACAAAAGACGGTATAATGCTAGGCTTATCGAAGGTTGTTTTCTCCTATAATGATTTCGAGTTGGATTATTTAGGTAAGTTGTAGAATTATTTGGCTTTTAGTTTGACTTTGAGCCATGATCGTGGCTCAAAGTTGAGAACACTGGTAGGTTTAATTGCTCCCGAAAAAAAAAGGGTTGTAACTTGAGTTGAGATAAATGCTTTTACCAGTATACTTGTGCTCCGAATTAAAACGCTAGACAAATCCTTGTTTTTTAGTTGAACTTTGAAGACTTATATTCTTTTGATTGGTTAGATTACTATAAACATTTGAGTTGAGCGATAAATCTAGCATTCTAGCTTGAATGACTTTCTGCTTTGCAGTTATGCATTTTTGTATATGGTTCGGAATTACTCTTCTGAAATGTTTTAAATAAAGGAATAGTTATTGAATCATGTATTGTTGCTTGATCTTAGGTTGTTCCACTATATGATCTTTTTTTTAAGTATATTTATGTGTTTTTTTAGTGAAAAGTAAAGTGAAAAATCGCTTATAGGTGCTTGCTTGTAAGCTGCACCTTGGGCTAGAAACTACTCATCTGTCATATGCCGATTAGAACTATATTTCCGGGTGATATTATTGTTTTTAACAGAAATGTTGATTAATAATATTAGGCTTAAACTTCGGTTTTTGATATTTAGAATATGACTTACTTTGTAGGTGGAAGCTAATGATCAAGTGACAGTGGCTGGTATGACCAGGCCAAAGCCGTTACCTAATGAACTCTTGTCTGACCTCGCCGTTTCTACAGCAACAAAACTCCAAAGCTTCCGGGTAACATAAACAGACCAAAATACACTTACAATCAAGTAAATTAAAATACTATACAAAATCCTAAGTTCCCAACTAACATTTTATGTGCGGTATAATTCTTTATTTCAGCACCTTGGGAAGTATTTTAAGCAATCTGCCAAAGCATTAGAGAAGCAAGTTGCTAGAGAAGCAAGATTTTATGGAGCCCTTATAAGGTCAGCTGAATTATTATTCTCAGACCTTATTTAGTTGAAAATTCATTTAATCTACCCGATAACCTGACTAGCTAATAGACTCCAGCAGAACTGGAAAGTTAAGAGGCACCGAATGGCTGCTTCTGCTGCTGGCAATGAAGGTTTCTACATTGATCTGTTTGACAATACATTATACGACCCGACATCTGTAATTCGCCCAACGCCATTGTCCTCAGTTCGTGTGGAACATGATAGCGCTGGAATGCTTGCTTTGAATTTGTCCTCAAAAGCATGCAATCCTCTTCAATTTGGATTTGTGAGTGGAAATTCTGATAATATTTCAGAAGGATCAGATAGAATAGATTCAGAGCTGTCTGGTGAAACTAATGAAGAAGCTGAAGGTGATGATGCCAGTGTAAAGAAGAGGCACTCTGACCTTCGTGAAGTTCAGCGAGCTGTCTTCGATGAGCAGGTACCTCCCCTTCCCCTCTTTTGTTACCGTACAACAAGAATGCAATATTCTGTTAGATTATGCAAGATGGCGTGTCAGGCGGGTTGGGTAACAGGTTTTGGTTGAAACAGCTTGTTTTAAAAAAACTGATTGGGAAGACCTGTTCATATTTTTTGTGTTTGTTATATTAATAAAAAAGATGGCCATCAACTACGACTTCGAAAACCATATTACGATAACAATTTAATCTTCAGTTTAAATGATTTAGTAGGTTGCATGCATAATAAGGACTTTTGGCCATTTTGATCTGTTTCCCTGTTCGCTTAACATTTTGAACCGTGAACCTTTTTGAGAGGAAACTAACCCAATTGAAGCATTCATAAGTAAATGGGTCTGATTTGCCACCTCTCTATTAGTTTATTTGATCCTACGCACTAAAGTAATTGATTAATCATTGCCAAATGTTTAGAAGCCCTTAAAGAGTATCTTCCAAATCATTTAGTATACTTTGTAATATATTATGGTTACCAGAATGGATCACCTATTATTCTAATCTTACAATGGCGAAGAGCGGAAGATAGATTATTTAACTTAAATCTATCTCGAAATGTTGCAATTTTCTGGGATTTTGGGGATCAGGATCATGAAAATGTTGTATCTCTTTTTGGATAGAGGAAGTAATGAACTTGTACTAATTTGTCGTTGCATGTTATCTTGGATGATGTGCAGGTATTTAATTTGATAAATCAAGAAGCATTTGTCCCATCAATAGGCGTCAATGTGACTGGTATTCGAGAAAACCATTTGCAGCTAAACATAGATCAAGAAGCCTCTGTCTTCATTTCACTTGGGTCATCCGCACAAGATAATGAGGAAAGTGACGACAAAACTGCAGTCATACCTTTCATTGATGGTGAAGACAAGGTGCAGAAGAGATCATTTCTTCCAAATACGATCAGTTCCGAAATTCTTTTGAAACAGCTTTTTCATGAACATGTGTTTGTTCGAGCAAAGAATAGGTCATCATCTCCTAACAAAAGTCAACTGTCTATTCAGCCGCCAAAAGACGGGTCAAACCTTTTGGGGCACTTTTGCTTGTCTCTCGCTCACAGAATATTTTCATCTAAAGTTCTGGTGGAACTAGAAGAATTGGTAATGACATTGATTTCTTTTCTTTTTTTGCTTTTTTTTGTTTTTGTTTTGCTTTCTGGTCATTCATTTATGATATGATTCATACATATTGATTGCATATAGAGGGATAGACAAGGCCAACACTATTTCTTTGCCTAGGCAAATTTTGTTGACTTTATTTTTTAGGTCACTGATTAAAAAGTCGCACTTTTGGTATGATTTCTGTTTTGGTAAAAGCATCTTTATTTTCACCCATAAAATGGTATGCAACTTCTAATTTTATACTTAAGGTAATGTTTCATTTTTTTCAGCATGTAACCCTGGGCCCCTGGCTATATGGAACCATGTAAAAAAATAGTCAGCATGGTCAAACTTACCCCATGTCACGTTTTTTTATCCGGTTAAGTTTATGGATTACCCTAAATAGTCAATTATGGAACTTCGAGGGTTTTTATCAATTATATTGAAAGTTTATGGGAATTTTAAGGGTGCACATAAACATGGTTTACTGATATCAGAAATCAGATAAACTTGTGTTATTTGTCTATGACACTTGCAGGCTAGCAGTGTATCATATGTGCGATTGATGTCTCATCCTACATGGCATTCTCGTACATCTGCATGGACACTGGTGGTGGATGTTCCTCAGTCGATTCTTCATACTGGGACGGTGGAGAAGAGTGTAAGGTCACAGTTCCGAACGAAAGTGGTGGTTAACGATGACTGCATCAACATAGAAGGGGAAGGTGCTCCAAATGTAGTTGGCCTCTTTAAAGGGAAGTCTGAGAACAGCTCTTCCATGAACAGATATGAATGCAATTTGGCTGATCTTCATGTCATTCTTCTACGACAGGTATACCTTAAAATGACCCAAAACATACTTCTATTTTATTAATCAATTTACATCTCATTATAAGCAAAATTGCAAAAAATGGTGTATTTGATCTTATTTTTGTGTCGCGGTAACAATCTGTTCTTTTTTCTTCTGAAAGTGTGACCAACTTTCCAAAACCTTGATTAATTACCTCAAATTTTCAAAATGCTTGTTTTAAGGTAATCTGAACCGGTTATTCAGATAAAACAATAACGTGGCACACATGATGATAACTTTGACCATGTTTACCCTTATTATTATGTGGCATGTGCTAACTTTGAAGAATGCCTTTAATAATTATCTTATAAAGTTTGAGTTTTTTTGTGAGTGCAAATAAAGTAATTATCAGACTAAACTTTGTTACCTTTATATGCAGTTTACCCTTTTCTGAAATACAAAATTAGTACTTCTATATGGCTGTTTATGTCAAAACTGTGATTTACTACAGGTTGCGAGTCAAATTATCCGTTGGCTGCATGAAGAAGCTCTGATTGTGGGAATAAAAGCAAGCAGGGACTTTTTAAGCCTGTCTTTTGAGGTAGAGCAGGGTGAACTAGTAGGTTTGGTGGCACATGTAGATCCAGAAGACAGTGAAGGTGGCATCTCGTGGTGGTTGGTGATGGGCAAAGGAATTGGGGATGAATACAAGCTTCAAAGAGAGGATTCAGATGGTGAAACTAAGAGATTCTTGGGTCATTTATCTCTAGATGTGTTGTATGCAACATTGTTGGATCTAGTGACTTTGTGCAACAATGGTGGGAGCCTTTAACAGGTCTAACATTTTTCTTATGTTACTTCATTTTAACTTTTTAGTCGCAGAATTGCTAAAAAAAATATATGAATATTTGCAATGTCTTGGTTTTGGCATCTTAATTATTTGTGTGGTAGGTTAATTATTGGTTCTGGTTTTGGATGGCAGTGGGGATTTGATTACTATTATAGTTTTATCTATATGCTAAGGTTTTCTTATTATGTATTTCCAGTACACTCACCATCAAAAATAAGTAATCGGGTTAAAAGAAAATTTATTTATCATCCTAGCATTTGTATTACCCAGCATAAAATTCTGTATGAACTACAAATTGGGAGATTGAGTGAGAGTGCCATAACTTTAAATTCAATTTTGGTGCATTGACGCCTAGATTGTTATTATCTTGTATATGAGTATGCCAGCATAGTACATTAGTCGTGCCAGTCATAGCCAACCTCAGGCTCTTGTCCTTTTGTTTTCTAACCCTTTATACACCAGGAAAGACCAAAAGATGGTATTCATTCAAGCTTTTGGTTCGTTCAGCATTAACATATTGTTTCATTGAACATTATAAATTTTCTCTATCATTTACAGTTCATGGGTGCCATGCTTGTATTCCTAATTTGGTACCCCAGGCATTCTTGCATCGGGCATTAGATACACTCACTATAAACTAAAATCCCTGTTAGTTTTGCAAAGCAAGGTTTGTTATCTGTAAATTGTGTTATCTATTGCTACAAAATAGTTACTAACAACAGCACAACAAAGTTTTCTGACTCAATCCCTGTTAGTTTGCAAAGGTTTGTTATCAGAAAATTGTGCTATACATTGCTACAAAATGCTAAGTTACTAACAAAATCACAACAAAGTTTTCATCGGTCAGTAGGTACTTCTTTCTGTTTGTTATTCCAAATGAATGTAAGAGTTATTCAAAGTTGAGGGAAAGCCCCTTGAATAAGAGATGGATATGAAATCCAATTTGTAATGATGTATTGCACGTTTTGGCTAATCAAGTAGTTTAGCATCTGGTTATCCTATAGATGATGATGACACTCTTATTCAGATGAATATAAAAAGTACAAAAAACCAAAAATTATAAAGTTTCGAAATGCAAAAAACCCCATAAGCTAAATACAAAAACTTGAGCATCTATTATCTTCATCAACCACTACTTTGAGGTAGGGAGGGATGAGCATATCGAATCGATTCCCGTAACCGAACCGGTATTGTACCGAAACCGTACCGAGTCCCGATATACGGTACGGTACCGGGACTACTAAATAAGGCCCAAAAAAATTCGGGACCTTTCGAGTTCGGGACGGGACTTATTCGGGAAATCCCGATTGGGTACCGNAATAATTGGTCCTAACTAATTCACTAGCTAACTGTCAAAGACCATTGGAACCAACTATGGAAAAGTATTTGGATTCAAGCAATACGTGCATGCGTTTACTTGACTTTATACGCCAAGTAACTTGCACATCTCTAACTTAATACGTCAAACAATTTCGAGGAAAAAGAAACTTTCAAGCACAATTTATATATAAAAAAATAATAATAACAAAAATAAAATAAAATAAAATTATAAACACTGTTTACATTTTTGCATATCAATATGATATTCTAGATGGAGAGATGGTCTTGAGGGTTCCAGTCATACATACATGTTTGTTCATCAAACCCTGCTAGTCTTCTACCATCGTCATTATTATAGCTTGATTAGTATTTAAAGGTTGCTTTCAATATCATTGATCCAATGGTTGTGGATGCAACTTTCATGAGAGACATCATGCATGTGGCTTATTAGCAAAAGCTATGACAACTTTAGGGATGAATGCGGTCAACTGTCGTGCTCGTTTTGTAGGATGTAGTATCCATATTTATGTCTATAAGAGTACTTGAACTTTAGACGTCTCATTATTTTATTTCTACGTAGTCTCTATATACATTATCCCTTATCAATAAGATGGTTAAGACAGACAACCAGTCAGTAGACATCAAAGACAATGATTTGAGGGCCAACGGTTGGATCCTATTTTCTCATACATTTATACCTCATATTTCTTACAGAAGGAGGGCGGTATATACCTTTGGTAAATTTTATTAGAGCCATGTTAAATCCACGAAAAAACAACGGGTGATTAGTGTATTTTGTGACAATTTCTTTCTCCTCTCTCTGATTTAACCAATCTTCCGTTGACACGTCAGGGTGTGGAATATTTTGTGGATTCTTTATGTGAGTCTAGCATGACTCATTTTATTAATCAGTGCGGGACAAACCCGGAAAACCATAGAAAAGTGTTCTAACTTAACAAACAAAACTACCAAATGAAATATTGTAACATGTTTTTTGAGAATGAAATATTGTAAATATGTATCGCGTGGAATAAAAAGTGTACACCACAATCAATTATTTATGCAAAAGGTGCATCATTCTTATAGAGCACTATTGGTTAGAAAAGTCTGAGGAGAAAAAGAAATGGGAAAAGGTATGGATTAAATGGGGTTGTAACAAATCCAATTGTCCATAAAAAAAACAAATCAGAAGACACTTTATTCCTAGTGATTGGTAGGAAATGACAAAAGGAAATAACTAAATATCACAAAACATCAAAAGGAAAGATGTGATTGTTTCTAAGTGGAATGGGAGCAAATTAATAAAGTAGAAATAAATGTTAACCGAAAGTTGTTTTCTATATATTATGAGAAATGTTGCATCCATATTAGAAATTTTCACAAAAAATCCACACGCTGATATCAGCGTGTATTTTTTGTGTGAATTTCTTATGTCGGTCTAGCATTTCTCTGTATTATAAGTGAAAAAAAAAATTATATTATATCTCTTCGTTCCTTTAAACATGCATGCAATCTCAAGCAAGTAACGTATATTGATTACTGAATTTGGTATTTAGATGTAGGTGGTGGCATGGATCCTCGAGTTTAGGATGCATGGTGTGTTTGTGATTTGTGGATGATATAAACACGATCACTGTTAAAATGTAAAAGCTTATACGGTTCTAGGTGAAAGACAACTTACTTGCTTTAAAAGGTTTTCGATCCTAATAATACGTTGGTGTATATATACGATGATAAGAGAGGTTTTAATTTCTATATAGAATGATATACGTGTAATATATTATTGTTGACTTCTTAGATTTCTAGAAAAGCTTAAAGGAACACCTATGGCATGACAATTGTGTGGTCAGTGGCGTGTCTAGTCAAATGGATTGGTTCTTGATTTCAAATTACTAGTGTAAACCAAGAATGTTGTTGTTGGCTACTGATACTATACCTTAAATGTACGTTGAATACATTTTATTTTGAGTAAATTACTTAAATGAACACTTTATACCACTAGTTTACGTATATAAACCTCGCACATAAAATTATCGAAAATGAACTTTTTGATATTATCCGTTAGATGTATTACTAAATTACTTTCTAACCGTTAGATCTAGTAGACATGTATAAGCGCGAGGTGTAGGCGAGGCGTACGTGACATTTAGAAGCTGGGCGAGGTTTAGGCGAGGTTTAAGCGAGGTGAGGGTTTAGGCGATGTGTAGGCGAGGTTTAGAGGCAAGGTGGAGTTGAGTCTGCTAGGTGGAGGTGAAAATCAGGCGAGGTGAACATGTCTAGGCGAGGATGTGAGCGAGGTGAACATGCCTAGGCGATGTGAAGTTGACTCTAGCGAGGCCTCAGGGAAGTGAGGGCGAGTTCTTGGGCGAGGATCTGTGTTAACATGGGTTAGTCTTGGGCGATGTGTATTTGAGTCTAGGCGTGGCCCTAGGGAGCTTTTGAGGTGGAGGCGTGGAAGCCTAGGCGAGGTCGAAAGGATGCTGACATATTATCCAAAAGTTTCGGAGGAGGCGTACAAAATTGTTTCTGAAGAACTAAGGATCTGAGAAACAAGTGAAGGAAGAAAGGTTAAAAATATAGCAGACGAAAAAAGAAGATGGAAACCTGTTTGTAGTAAAGTTTCCTTGCTTTACTTTGAATATAAATATTCACATATCCAATACCTTAAAGTATTCTTTAGTTTTTGTAATTGGACATAGACTTGACTCTGCATTGGCCACCTAATTGAATTTGGTAATAGGTTTATTTATGTAAAAAATAAAACAATCACTTGAAATACCTTAATATATATTGGTTGCTGTTTTGTAACTATGCCCTAATACTCGGTCATGTTTCATCTCTCTCAATGCCAAATATGCAATATTACTTTTGTTTGCGAATATCGATATAATACTGATATTGGGCAGAGTGATCAGTTGGCTATTATAGAAAGTGAAAAAAGTTTTGATTGTGATAATGATCTGGTATGACACTTATATTGGTATCTACTTGGTAATACCGATGAAAAAGGAGTTGTCTGTGAATTCCGTAAATCCAACTCATCTATATAACGTTTCATTCTCGTAATTGGGTTTTTTTTTGATGGTTTGGTGTTTATATCATACAAAGAGACTTCAATATATTAATATATCTCTATTATTATATATTAGTATATATTATATATATAGTAAGTGTAGATAATAATTAAATAATAATAAGTTATGATTTTTATTTTATATTTTTTATTATTCTTTTTTTTTTATATATTATAGTTGTTTTTTTTATTATGTATTTATAATTATTATTTCTTCCTCTT
>LBNU01001827.1:100381-113658 GCA_014162995.1 Artemisia annua | reverse complement strand
AGTTATATATCCGTTGCGTATTTAAAAAAAAAAAAAAAATAATAATAATAAAAAATAATAATAATAATAATAATAATAATAATAATAATTTAAAACCCCCCACCCCCCAACGTTTATAAACGGCTAGTTTTTTTTGTTTTTTTTTAAAAAAAAATAATAAAATAAATAAATAAATCAAAAATTCACTTTTATAACACTATAAATACCCATTTAACCTCCCACTTTTTTTCACACTTCCACAACAAACTATTCTCTACATTTCTACAATATTTATACACATTCTCCGTAAAAAAAATACCCTTGTTTTTCCGAATCAATTTAACTTGGAACAAATGAGCTGGTCCGATGTAGATGATGAAACCGACATTGACTTTATGGTGGTTGCGTACGAATATCACCAACAATTAGAACAAGCAGAATCATCACAAGCTCCTTTGCAGCGTACTAATATCTACCGTGAACGTGAGGTTGCCGAAGAACGCCTGCGTAGCGACTATTTCTATCAAGGATGCAAGTATACGGAGCGTAATTTTCGAAGAAGATTTCGTATGAGTCGCAGACTATTTCTACAAATAGTCGAAGGTATTGAATCTTATCATTCTGATCCTCTTCCGGAACATTTTAGTTTCTTTAGGAAAGAGCCTGATGCTTGTTGTCGACCTAGCATAAGTGCACTTATGAAGTGTACATCTGCCATTCGCCAATTGGCGTACGACACCTCACCNGAAAGATTCAGAACATGAGCTGTAAATCAAAAAGTTCTAAGTGCTCATAAAGTCATCCTGTAACATACCTAGAAGAACCTATGGTGGTACTTAATTTGAGAAAAATTGCTCCACCTCATCTGTTTCGAGACTACTGTGTCTATGCTTCCTTCTCTTTGGCAATATATGGGTACTTTTGGTATATCGATATGCTCATCATTACAAGCGGAAGAGCAAAAAGGCAGTACAATGAAGGCGGTTTTCCATCAAACACATATTGCAACAAGGCGGTAACAAGGAGGGCAGAGACAATGACAAACCCCTGTATATATATGTAACAAAGTAAAAGAGAGTAAATAAATGTTTGCTAGAAACATATTAAGGGTACCTAAAATGGCTCATAGGAAAATGGAAAGCATTTGGGACATCTCATGAGAGATTGTAATAGTTTTTTTATTGGCAAAATCTAGAGCTAAAACTTTTATTTGGGAAAAGTTAAACAATTATTAAAATATTCAACACACTGATTTTTGGAAAACACTTCAAAATTTTGTGAAGAAGTGACCTCGCCTGACGATTTCTGACCTACCTTTACCAAAATTAGTAGTTTTGGTCTAAAAAAAGTTTTGACCCATTAAGCCCATTTTGCTACCCTACTTACTTTGAAACTTAGGAAATGGTAAACAAGAAAGGAGCTTTGGTCAAATGCACACAAAACTATTTGTAAATGCATATGTGAGGGCAATTCAAACTTGCCTTTCGAACGCCACCAGCATATGAAGTCACGAGGCCCACAAGAATCCCACCAACAGCATTGATAAAAACAGGGATCTGAATCAAATAACAGAAAATGAAAAACTTTAAAAACTTGAAAGCGTAAAACTCGACCCTGTACCAAACTATCATAACTAATTAAATTTGCCTTGTACTAAATGAACTAATAATGTTAATTCTTTCAAAGAGAAGGTACTACCGACACATTTATTTCTAAGTGTAGTTTGACTGGATACCCAGTCCAAAACTGATGTACAGTCCAATGAACAATTAAAAATATACTTCATAAGTTGATTTTCAGTACAGCAATAACAGATAAGTACAGCAAACATTATAGTGCTAAAAATTGTGTAGTATAGAAGATGTTACCATTGTAGATGGTGTCCATCCATAAAAATTTTTTTAGCTTTTTTTGGCAATGAGCGGTGAACAATAAGCTTTTTGATTTTTAGTGTTCGTTTGGCATGAGAGCTGTAAGCTTTGCTATTTTTTAGGAAGCTGTGAGCTTTTTTGACTACTGCTCACAGCTACTGCTCACAGCTACTTTTGCCAAACATAGCCTAGTAGAGCTGGAAAATACTGCCCACACCTACAAATTTGGGCGGGTTTATGGACTTGAAGTAAAACATTCTGAGCAATATGGGGCCGTGGTTTTAATTTTGATGGGCTCTTTGGGCTGAAAAAAATATGAGCAAATACAATGGGCAGAATGGCAACGGTGAAAACATACAACGGTCTCTTTTCTACCGTAAACTTCCATTCTCCTCCAGCGTCTATATCTCTTGCCTATTCACTTTCTTTTTCTTGGTTGCTGCACCTTGATAATTTGGTTCTTTTTATTTACTTATTGTTTTGCTACAACCAATACAAAAAAACTTTCGCACAGTGATTTGGCATGACACTTGGACAAATTATTCTCTCTTTTACTTCACCAACTCTTTATTTTGTAACAAATCATTTTGTTACACTATCATTGTGTGAAAATCCTTTTGTAAAACTTATGTGATTATAGCATTCCTCTTTCCTCATTTATTTATTCTCTTTTGTTTCCAATAATTTAATTAAATATTGATATTTGCTAAAAAAATTAGAGTAAATTGCAATTTTGGTCCCTGTGGTTTGGCCAAATTGCAGGTATGGTCCCTAAGGTTTGGAAAGTGCAATGGTAGTCCTCATTTTGAAGTTTTGGCTGCATGTTTGGTCCCTAACGAAAGTTAAATGACTAAAATACCCTTTATCTTCTTCTCTATGAATATTTCAATGAATATATATATTGTTTTCTTTTCTTTTAATTTCTAATTTAAATAAAAATTTCTTTTAAATTCTTATACAAAACCAGTCACACCCCCACAATATACCCATTAACATCTCACTATCCAGCCTACAACTTTTTTTCCTCTCATCACCACCACCATCATACTCCCATCACCACTGCCTCCACATCCAACTACCTTTGCTGCCGTCATACCCCTGTCACCACCACCATCATCATACCGCCTTTTGTCCTTTCATCACCATCATCATACCCCGTCACCATCAACCACCACTTTAAACCCCAGCACCACATTCATCACCATCATACCCCTCTAAACCACTCATTGTTACACACCACCACTTCCATCACTGAAAAATGGTGAGGAAACAAAATNGATAAAATCATGAGAAAAAGGACGAAAACGTAAAAGATGTTCATATAGTTTTATCCTCTAAGACATATACACTGGCCGGTGAACCCGATTTGATATATAACGAACGAATGATAACGAACGAAAATGGATTAAGTTTTGGTAGTAAATAGCCTTTGTTTTACATTTTCAGGTTAAAATCTCACGAGTCTTGATGTAAAACATCATTCCAGACAACTTTCGTGTTTTACACTTTTGATGATTCGGACCAGAAAGGGGTCAAAATCGTGATTTAAAATCGACACAGAAACATTTGTATTAAATGTCAAATTTTCTTTTAGTATACTTACCTAATCACAAAAAGATCGATAAAAACGTAAAAAACGGACGAAAACGTAAAAAGACGGATGAAAATGTAAAAAAAGCGGACTAAAACGTAAAAAAGCAGATTAAAACGTAAAAAAAAGGGGACGAAAATGTTAAAAAGCTGACGAAAACATAAAAAAGCAGATGAAAACGTAAAAGAAATGAGGACGAAAACGTAAAAAGATTGACAAAAACATAAAAAAAAAATGGACGAAAACGTTAAAAAAACGGACGAGAACGTTAAAAAATGGACGAAAACGTATAAAGATTGACAACGGTGCAAAATATTAACGAGGGACTAACGGTGCAAAAATGAGGACTAACGTTGCAAAAAATATTAACGGAGGACTAACGGTGCAATAACTTAACGGATAAACTAACGGCCATCCAATTTAGGGACTAAAAGGGTGACAAGTTTCTAAAATTAGGGATGTCAGGTGTACTTATTTTGACTTAGGGACTAAACTTGCAGTACGTGTAAACCACAGGGACCATCCGTGTAATTTTGTCTTTAATTAAATATTGATATTTGCTAAAAAAATTAGAGTAAATTGCAATTTTGGTCCCTGTGGTTTGGCCAAATTGCAGGTATGGTCCCTAAGGTTTGGAAAGTGCAATGGTAGTCTTCATTTTGAAGTTTTGGCTGCATGTTTGGTCCCTAACGAAAGTTAAATGACTAAAATACCCTTTATCTTCTTCTCTATGAATATTTCAATGAATATATATATTGTTTTCTTTTCTTTTAATTTCTAATTTAAATAAATATTTCTTTTAAATTCTTATACAAAACCAGTCACACCCCCACAATATACCCATTAACATCTCACTATCCAGCCTACACCTTTTTTTCCTCTCATCACCACCACCATCATACTCCCATCACCACTGCCTCCACATCCAACTACCTTTGCTGCCGTCATACCCCTGTCACCACCACCATCATCATACCACCTTTTGTCCTTTCATCACCATCATCATACCCCGTCACCATCAATCACCACTTTAAACCCCAGCACCACATTCATCACCATCATACCCCTCTAAACCACTCATTGTCACACACCACCACTTCCATCACTGAAAAATGGTGAGGAAACAAAATTCATATAAACAAACCCACTCTTCACTTCTTCAGTGTGAATTTTTTTTGAATCCATATAAACAAACCCACTTTTTGACTACCACAAAAATCATCCCTCAATCACAAATATCAAATATCAAAACCCATTAACAAACCTTGAGAGGGTTTTCATAATCATGAAAATCAGATTAACGCAAGATATGTTTCGTCGGATTTGTTTTTCTCCATAACAACCATCGGATCTGTTTTGTCTCCATAAACAACCGCTGTCACATGGCTGCCCCTCACAGCCGTCGAATCTGTTTCATCATGGCGGCGGCGTTAGTTTCATCATGGTGGGTGACGACCGGATCTGTTCAACCTCAATTTGGGTGACCACATAATCTTTTCAATCTTGATTTGGTTTTTTTTTGTTGGGGTGATAGATGGTGGTGGTGGTTAGTAGTGGTGATAGAATGATAGATCTTTGAAGAATAAAAAGTTTGTGTTTTATGTTTGTGTGTGTTTTAAAAGCAAAAAAAGATAACTAAAAGAGTTTCAGTATAAATAAAAGAAAAAGAAATATTCATTTAAATATTTAAAGGGAAGAAAACAAAGGGTATTTTAGTCATTTAACTTTGATCAGGGACCAAACATGCAACAAAAACTTCAAAATGAGGACCACCATTGCACTTTCCAAACCATAGGGACCAAACCTGCAATTTGGCCAAACCTTAGAGACCAAAAATGCAATTTACTCAAAAAAATTATTTGCTTCAATCTTTTTTACATTAGTTTTACTAAATTTTCTATTTATTTTGCTTGCTTTTTTAAAAGGAAAATTCATACAACCTATGCACCTATCCACACATAATAACTCACATGTCTCCAACGAGACTTGAACCCACAACCTCTTGGGTGATGGGGGCCAAAAACCTTTGGTTTATTTGCGTCTTTTAATTACTGTGATGTTGCTGTGTTTTCATCTTTGTGCAGGTTTTAGATTTTGACTTTGTTTGCTGTAAGATGTATCTTGTTAAAAACCTAATAATAACATACTTTACTTTCTTTTTAGTTAGAAAGAACAATGGTTACTTTGTCGCTAATTAAATATCACATCAGTCTACAATTTCAATACTTAGCAAAAAGTTGTTTGACGTTAATGTTGCAAAAGAAGAAAAAGACACTTCATGCATATTTATTTGTTTCTTTTTTAGTCATTTGGGGTTCTTATTTAAATTGGCCAGTCTGACCTAAGCCCGTATTGCCGTTTGACCCATGCCTATTCGAACCTGAGCCCAACCCGCCCCTTTTGCCACCTCTAATACTAAGATTCATTAAATAAACTCCAACTTTGGTGAAATGGCTCCACAAAGTGGCAAAAAGACATTTAGCAATTTATGAAAAAGTTAGAAAGCCTCAAATAAGGTCACTTTTACCGTTTATGGCTTTTGGGAGGAATGCAAAGCAGAATATTTTTATTTTTTTATAATTTGAATTCTAGTTTGGTCCTAGAACCAGGTCCGGGCCTTTACTGAGGTTAAACCGGGTCCAGACCTTTTGGGTCTGGTTTCTATCCGCTCAATGGCTTAGGCTGACTGGTTAATCTCTAAACATGATATATGTATAGTGAGTGTGCATATACGCAGCAATACTGAACTGTCGGCTAAAAAATAAATAACATCAACAACATACCTTAAAATAATATATGTGAACACTGCTGTGAATATTAACTTTGTTTGATTTAACATTGAGAATGTCAGGGAATCAAGGTTCCTGTACGAAATCTGCAACAAGCTATTTTGCAGTGCATATATAGCTGCAGGTAGTCCTGATGCACTTAATGAGCCAATCAAAGTCCATTCCCTCAATGCTTTATTCAAACTTCCCTCTTTTGCCATGAGAAACAGTGCACAAGTAACCTATGACAGGTGCACGCACATAAATACATAAATTTGAATATATAAAAATACATATATAACACATAAAAAAAGTATATACAGTACCTTTACTATCTCGCATGCCAAAACAGATGAAGTCACGATCACTTCTCTCCTGAAGATATAGCAAGATACAATCAAGTTATAACCTTAGGTTGGCCACCTTTATACCGTAAGTATTGGTAAATAGATTTACATTCAATGATCACTCAGGGCTTGCACATAGCTTACATAGAATGTTTGACATCCAATTAAATGTCCAAAATGACACTTAGTTTATTTGGCATAACTAATAGCAATAAATACCATTATATTCTACTCCTTCTAGAACAAATACACCGTTTGGCTTGCACATAGCTTACATAGAATGTTTGACATCCAATTAAATGTCCAAAATGACACTTAGTTACTTACTAAGGAATAACTAATGAAAAATTCTGAACCACAATCAAAATTATTAATTTGAATCAGTAATTAATAAGAAGCAGAAAATTAATGTATGTTTCAAAACATACCCAAGAAACAAATACTGCAAAATTTGGAACAACCCGAAAAAGGAAGGCCTTTTTAAGAGCAGATGGAACAAGTTACATGAGAGAAAACAATCATGTGTAAAGAATTATGTATACACTAAAATACATTAGGAAGATGTCTTGATTCTCACATAGCTACCAAATAAACCAAGTCGTGATGATATCTAAACAACCATCCATTGCACGTTTGTATTACTTACCTAATATAAATTCCTAACCTAGCATCGTTAAAACCCAGAAACTTGTAATCATGTCTGGAATGATCAAGACAATCGCTCTTCACTAAAGTAACCATTGGGCAGCCCGAAACATATCATGGATGTATTCCAGTATTAAAATCAACTAGACGATCACCCATGCATAGCGGCAACGATGTATAGTGGCGTTAATTTGTGTGTGCATTTATTTTATACATGGGTGCGGAGTAAGTGATGGTGAAGAAAATTAGTGGTTTGGATTGTAATTAATTATTTATATATTTAGTAAAGTAATATTAATTATTTATATATTTAAATTGGTGAGTTTCTTATCGCAAATAGTCACTTGTGGCATACCAGATCTCGATCGATTGACGTAATTTTTCTACCGCGTGTACATTCCCATAATGATCTGTGTTTTTCCAAAATAAAACTTTGTTGTTCAGCGTCTTGAACTAGCCATCTTTTAGAAGGTATTGTTAAAAGATCATCAATTCCTAATGAAATGGATGCTGCACATGAACAAGTACAGGCCATTCCTTACAATTATTATAGAATACTATTTTCGGGCATATTTGGAACCCATTAGCTATCAACACTATGACAGAAACGAGCTACAAAATATCATGCAGTGGTCTAGATAGCGGTGCACCTATGTGATCAGCTGGATGCAACAATCAGATCATACAGCATCCGGGGTCAGAAAGCATAAACAGAAGACTTGGACAATGGACACAGAAGTGACAGAACCATGTGAAGAAAACAAGCTGGAAGACAAGTGGAGAGAGTTGAACTCAACATGCAAACCTTTAAGTTTCTGGTTCTGAAAAAGCCTTAAATTGAGAACATCAGCTATATGGACCCTGACCTTTCAAGGAATAACATGNAAAAAGGATGCAACAACTTTGGAGATATAAAGAGACACCACAATTTCCGCATATAACTTAAAAAACATACTTCAGTAATAAAGTGTCTCTCCAAGCTCCGATAACAATAAAATATTTGAGAGAGGAACTAGATACATATAAACAGCCTTAGTACTTCATAAACACAAAAACTAAGGCTCACTATCCTACATTGTGGTGAAAGCTTTTCGCGACAGCTGCAATTGTCATTTGTCACAATTTTACAGATATGCTTTGATCTTAGATACCACATTCCAAATATTAATACAAAATTTCTTGAAAATTATTTTAACCAATATTGGGTGGTTATTGAATAATTCTAACTCTTCCTATAAATCCTTTACCTGGCTTGTCCTGTGGAAAGCTTGTTGACAATTGTTTACATAAAAAACTATTTTAACTTGAATACAATGCTTTATACTGGTGAGCAAGACCTAAGAGATCATTCAATCAGAAACGAGCTAGTGTTTATACAAGTGAGCAATCGGCAGATAGCCAATTGGCCATTCCTCGTCATGGGGATACAATGATAAATAAGCGAGTGACAAAAAAGTTCCCCCAACAAAAGACTTACAACCTAGCTCATTTGGTGTACTAACTCTCAGATAATTTGTTCCTGTTATATACTTATATATGATATCATGTGTGTGTATTTTGATGATTGTTGTTGGATGGTTATTAATATTGGTGTTACATGGCATGTACCAATAAACCTCAAATAAATGTCACACATACATCCATACTCCTCCTATATGGCGATCAACAGATACATCCATTAGCCTTGAAATAACTATGCACTTATCTCATCTCGACTTGAAGATTATATATGTTTGGCAGTGAAAGTAAGTCAGTTGTTGAATTGTCAAGTCAAACAAACACGCTCATTAATAACTCTCTCGACTTGATTTACATATGCAAATAAATCTAATCTACACTAGGATAACGAAAATGAATAGTAGCAGCAAAGAAACAGAAATAATAAGAATACCCGATGCAACGTTTGGAGATCAAAGGTTGAGCACCGTATTGAATAGTCAGTAACAATGAATACAACCATACTTTTTTGTTAACACCTGCTGCTGCTGATGATTCGTTCTTTGACGACGCCATTGAGTATGATTATTTATAACAATTGATGATTAGTAGGCTATTTTTTGTTTTACATGATTTTTCACACAAATGAATGGCTAGTTTTGAGTCTGTTTTTTTTTTTTGGGGGTTTTTTCTTGCTTTTTTAAAAGTGGTATTAGGTCACTATTGCTTTTCTAGTTTTCTTCATCTTCGGAATGTTTGGGATTAATTGTTTTTTTTTTGTTTTTTTTTTTCTTTTTTTCTTCTTTCTTTTTTTCTTTTACATTTACCCTTGTTTGTAAGGCTACTCACAGTAACAAGGTCGACCGACTCAGTCGTGTAGGTCACACTCGGTTGTCCTTATTGTGGATACTCCGTCACCAGTGGGTCGAGGGACGAAAAAAAACCATAAAGGTTGCAGGCTCGACCGAGTCTTATTTTCATTTCACAAACCTTTTTGATCCAACCGTTTGAGTATTAAATGTTTTAGCCGTTTGGCGCAAAAAAATAAAATAAAATAAAATAAATAAATAATAATAATTTGTAACGTTGAGATATAGCCGTTTGGAAAAAAAAAATAAAAATAAAAATAAAAATCTTTTAAATTACCTTATAAATACACAACATAAACACACTTCAATTCACACAATCTCACAATTATCTTTATTCAAAATGTCTAAGAAAACACCACAACAAACAAAAGGCCGAAAATCCCGATTACCACAAAACATCCCGCAAGTATCACCGGATTCGACTTTCCGGTTAACCGGTGTCTCACCAAACGTCAATTTCCGACCCGCTACTCTTGATTATCAATCTCAACAACCTCCGCAGCAACAAACATTCAATCCATTTGCTTGAATCGTAATATTAATCGTCCGTTCATTCCACCATATCAAAACAACCAACAACCACAACAAAGTCACCCCCGTCGAAGCCAACAATCTATGTATGGCTCCCCCGAATCGTTGTATCGTCCAACAATGGACTCATCAACGTCTTCCTATTCTAATTATCAAAATTATTCTCTTGTTAACCACATCAATCATGTTGCTTGTGATTTTATGGAACAATTATGCAACAATCTGAATTTTTATGTTGCAACCGGTTCGGGTTATCCGAGTCAACAAATGTCATCGGGTTATCAAGGTTCGCGTCACGGATCGTATCACGATTCGGTTCCAAATGATGATCTTTTTGGTGATGACGACGACAACACTATTTCTGAAGAGATGTCACCGGTCAAACCAAAGAAGCGTGCTACAAAGGGTAAGAAGAAGGCGGTTGAGAAAGACACCGCGAATGATTCGGCGATTTGGACAAAAAAAAGAAGATATCACGTTTTGCATGGCTTGGTGTGATTCGTCGGAGGATAGCATAGTCGGAACCAACCAAAATTCTAAGGGATTTTGGAAGAAAGTTATTACATACTTTGAAAATGAGGTTGGTGAAGGGAGATCGTACCACTCAATTACTCAAAATTCTAAGGGATCAAGGAACGCCATACTAAGATTATTAGTTTTTAATAAGCGTTGTAATGTTTTAATAAGTGTTGTAATGTTTTTATTTTATTTGAATTAATATGTAACGTTTTAATTATGAATGAAATTTTAGTTTGTGTTAAAAATGTTTAAAAAAAAATTGAACTTGGTCGCCCTTATTGAGGCACCCAATCGCCTGCAGGTCGCTGGAGAGAGAAAACTGACATGGCAAGGAAAAATGGGGGGATTTGGTCGCTGATTGGTCCTAGACAGTCAACTAAAACTGGCCAAGGATTTGGTCAACTCAAGTCAAGCAATCCATGGCACAATGCTAACCAAGGAGTATAGAATATCCCCGGGTCGTTATGTCCCGACGAGGTGTGAATGGTATTAAACGGATTGTGATTGGGTGATTATGAACAGGAAAAAGGTTTTGATTGTTTTTACACTAAGGAATAAAAGGGAATAACTTAAATAAGCTATAAGAACTAGGATGTGAAAGGAAATTAGCTAGAAACGTTTAAAATCTAAAAACGCGAAAGTTAAATTAAAATTACGTTAATGTACAAAATAAAACGCGAGTTTAAAGAAATAAAAGGCCTACGGATATGAAAATTACTTTTTTACAAACCTAATGATAAAAGAAAATTATTGGAAAAAGAAAAATATTTATTAGACTATTTAATTAATTATTATTAATTAATTACTAAATAAACTAGATTTAGTTATTATAAATACTAAACTATTTTTAATAATTACAAAACTTTTTCTAAAATTACCTTATACTATTTTTTTTAAGCTAAGAAAAATATAAAATGGATGAAAAGCTTATAAATAAGCAGTACAATAAGCTGATAAGTTAAATAAGCTTAAATGGACTAATACTACTATATAAATAAATATGGGAACCTAAAACACTAACAAACGTATAGCCCAGATGGTGCTTGATGTTGGTTTGGTTTTGACCACTTTGACCAAGAGGTCACAGGTTCGAACCTCACTCAGTGCACCACAACTTTTATTTTTTTTCTTTTTAGTTTTTACTTAACACAAACACTTAAACAATAAAAATAAACAACTTTTATAAAAGTAAACCTTTTAAAACTTGAAAATAAGCTCTGTATGAGCTTATTAGCTCAACAGTACACAAAGAAAATTAAAAATGGACTTTTGGTTGTGAACAAGCTAGTTAAACAAGCTACATAGTGAACCAATAGATTAAATAAGCTAAGGACAAATTAAATAAGTGTGAAGCTAGCCAAAGAAAAGAGAAAAGCAAAGAAAATAAGCTAAAAGACTGAAATAAGCAATTCCAAATCCAATTCAGAACCAACAGGACTGCAGGCCTATTTAAGACTTGATAAAGCTTATCAAATAAGCTTCAAAGACCAAATGAAGCTTGGAGTTAGCAACTAAGGTCTGTGGGCTTCTCAAAGAACCCAAAAACACAAGGTGTGACCCACAATTAAGCTCACAATGAGTTTTTGAAACAAGCTTGGCCACACTGATGAGTCAGTGTGGTCAGTGTGTTGAGTGAAAATGGATAGACCAAAAGAAACATGCAAATAAGCTGGAAAATAAAAGATACGCACATGTATGTATAGCTGGCAAGAAGGGCTTCTAACAATAACAAAAATCAAAAGCTAAGGTACACTATGGAACAAGATGCAAGCTAAAGAAAAAGGGCTTAAACACACCATACCCTGGTACAGGGCATTCTTTTGAAAAACAGCCTCAAAGATAAGCACCAATAAGCAGTTTAGCTATCTAACCAAAAATTATAAAAAATACTAATAGCAAGACAAGCAAAAAAATATCAATAATCCACAAGCTCAGAACTTAACTCCTAAAATTAAAGCCTACATTAAATTCCAAAGTTTATTCAAAAACTTTCTTCTGAAAATTTGACTTTTTATATAAAACACTAAAGTTGACTAAAATGAGTTTTGATCTGATTCTGTTGACTGAAAATGAGGTAATTAGCTAAAGTAAGACTAAATCAAGCTAGAAAAACAACTTTTAAACTGATTTGCAAGATATCATAAGAATCCAACAGTAACACTGGAAGGAGATTAAAAGAGCTATTTGACTTTTTATCAAAGAGTAGCTGGTTTTTATGCTCAAACTGAGTTATATGATCATTATGTGATGTACATCAAACAAGAACAACATCACAAACAACCTCTAGCACAGTTAAACAGTTAGATCCAAACACTCCTTTAGAAGCCTTAATATGTGATTTTCAAAGCTAACTGCTTATAAAGACCATGGAACTGAATTGAAAGGACTTATTATGATGTAATATACTGAAATAAACATACAAACTCCAAAAATAACAACAAAAGCCTATTAATCACTATTATGCTATAATGGCAGTCACGATGATATAGTGATGAATATGGAAAACTAATGAACAAGGAAGCAATCTAAAGCAAGGTAACAACTAAAACTTACCAAATAAACACAAAAACACAAAAATAAGCAGTATATAAAAGCTTATACAGTAAAATGCAAAAATTGATATTTGAGCTTACAAATGATACATGACTGAGAACAAAGGAACCAAGCACTGTGAACCACCCTAACAGCTTCCAAATAAGCTACTAAACCCAGAGAAATCC
>LBNU01001827.1:89918-100023 GCA_014162995.1 Artemisia annua | reverse complement strand
CTCATTGATTTCACCCTTATTCTTCATGTCAGGCGACACACAGTTGGCACACTCACAAAACAACATGTGTAATTGATGTCCCACCGTGAAGGGACATGCAATACTCGAACCTGACCCCTAGCAACTATTTCACGAATAAAATTTATATCTATCTCGATGTGCTTTGTCCGTTGATATTGTACCGGTTTAGTAGAAAATAAATGGCACTCACATTATCACAGTAAACAAAAGTCGCAGTCAAAAGTGGTGTATGTAACTCGCGAAGGAGATTACGAAGCCATGCAATTTCGGCGACCGCATTCACAACACCCCAATACTCTGCTTGGATCGAGAAAACATATGTTTTCGCTTGGACGACCAAGACAATAAGTTGTTACCCAAGAATACACAATAACCAGATGTAGATCGATGAGTGGCGCAGCTACCCCAGTCAGCATCTGATGAGTCTCATATTATACATGTTTATACCCCCGATATTATATGAATTATAGGATAAATAACCTTACTTTTAGGAATTTTGGTACTTAATATGAGAATATATGTGCAGGACAAAGGTTTGGAGGAAGTAACGAGAAACACACGAGAAGGATGACTTTATGAACATATAAGGAAAAAGACATAGTTTGGACTAAAGCACGCCGCTTATAAGAAGAAAGAGCGCCGCTTACGGGAATCTTTGGTCAACTATATATCTACGAGTCAAACATGAAGTGCGCCGGTTATATACTATATAAGCACCGGTTACATGAAATGAAGCTCGTCGGTTTTACACCAAATGCGCGGCGTACTTCACATGGCAGTTATACTTTCTACATTGATGAGCTACTTCAATGATGAGACCGATCATTTGCTTGTCATAACTTTCCAGGGACGAGCTAAGGTTTCACTTACACTATAAATAGGAGCACAATTCGGAAGTTTAGACACACCACAACAAAGAATCTTAACTTGATCACTAGAAGCAATTTAGTAGTGGTTTGCACCAAAACCACTAGCTAAGGAGTCAGAACCATACTTGGAGAAATACTTTGGAGCACGAATACTTTTGGTATAAACTCGTTATTATGATGGAAATACTTGTTTACATGTTTTACTTTATGTTAAGTCTTGAGTAGTAACCTTATGTTTATTTGAGGCACTTCTGCCATGATTATTATGAGAATTGTATCATGAATATTGAATCTATGATGTATGCATTTGATATGTCATTGTTTAGTCTCTTATCATGTGTCTTGATTGATCATTATGATTGCTTAAAGGTCGAAAGATTCAATCATGTTGGTTACATTATGAATTGTCTGTCTATAACAAATCATTGCTATGCTTGTGAGAATTGCTTAGTAAAACAAATGATAACCTTGACTATGACACGTTTAAGGGCTAGTCTCATGTCTAATGGCTTGACTAGAGGAAATGCATGTTTCATACTTCATACTTGGACCACACTTTATGCATTCTGTGTATATAGAATCAAAGGCCGAAAGAAACACAACATAAACACACTCCAATTCACACAATCTCACAATTATCTTTATTCAAAATGTCTAAGAAAACACCACAACAAACAAAAGGCCGAAAATCCCGATTACCACAAAACATCCCGCAAGTATCACCGGATTCGACTTTCCGGTTAATCGATGTCTCACCAAACGTCAATTTCCGACCCGCTACTCTTTATTATCAATCTCAACAACCTCCGCAACAACAAACATTCAATCCATTTGCTATGAATCGTAATATTAATCGTCCGTTCATTCCACCATATCAAAACAACCAACAACCACAACAAAGTCACCCCCGTCGAAGCCAACAATCTATTTATGGCTCCCCCGAATCGTTGTATCGTCCAACAATGGACTCATCAACGTCTTCCTATTCTAATTATCAAAATTATTCTCTGGTTAACCACATCAATCTTGTTGCTTGTGATTTTATGGAACAATTATGCAACAATCTGAATTTTTATGTTGCAACCGTTTCGGGTTATCCGAGTCAACAAATGTCATCGGGTTATCAAGGTTCGCGTCACAGATCGTATCACGATTCGGTTCTAAATGATGATCTTGTTGGTGATGACGACGACAACACTATTTCTGAAGAGATGTCACTGGTCAAACCAAAGAAGCGTGCTACAAAGGGTAAGAAGAAGGCGGTTGAGAAAGACACCGCGAATGATTCGGCGATTTGGACAAAAAAAGAAGATATCACGTTTTGCATGGCTTGGTGTGATTCGTCGGAGGATAGCATAGTCGGAACCAACCAAAATTCTAAGGGATTTTGGAAGAAAGTTATTACATACTTTGAAAATGAGGTTAGTGAAGGGAGATCGTACCACTCAATTACTCAAAATTCTAAGGGATCAAGGAACGCCAAAACTAAGATTATTAGTTTTTAATAAGCGTTGTAATGTTTTAATAAGTGTTGTAATGTTTTTATTTTATTTGAATTAATATGTAACGTTTTAATTATGAATGAAATTTTAGTTTGTGTTAAAAATGTTTAAAAAAAAATTGAACTTGGTCGCCCTTATTGAGGCACCCAATCGCCTGCAGGTCGCTGGAGAGAGAAAACTGACATGGCAAGGAAAAATGGGAGGATTTGGTCGCCTTATTGTGAGTAGCCTAAAAAGTAAAAGTAAAGTAACTCGGTCGGTTGAGATGTAATCATGTCAACAGATCCTACCTAAGGTAGACCTAGGGTAGATAGGCTACTTTCGGTTTTACCAAAAGTAAAAAAGGACCCCCAGCCTTACAAAAAGTAAGAATCGAACCATTGACCTGTGTCTCTAGAGGCAAGGGTGTTAACCACTTGATCCAAGCCTTACTATTTTACACTTGTTTGTGCTTCTATTTAAAAATAGCAAAAACTACAAGAGACTATTGGACCAACTTTTCGCCATTTTTCAAATTACTCATTGATTTCACCCTTATTCTTCATGTCAGGCGACACACAGTTGGCACACTCACAAAACAACATGTGTAATTGATGTCCCACCGTGAAGGGACATGCAATACTCGAACCTGACCCCTAGCAACTATTTCACGAACAAAATTTATATCTATCTCGATGTGCTTTGTCCGTTGATATTGTACCGGTTTAGTAGCAAATAAATGGCACTCACATTATCACAGTAAACAAAAGTCGCAGTCAAAAGTGGTGTATGTAACTCGCGAAGGAGATTACGAAGCCATGCAATTTCGGCGACCGCATTCACAACACCCCAATACTCTGCTTGGATCGAGAAAACATATGTTTTCGCTTGGACGACCAAGACAATAAGTTGTTACCCAAGAATACACAATAACCAGATGTAGATCGACGAGTAGCGCAGCTACCCCAGTCAGCATCTGATGAGTCTCATATTATACATGTTTATACCCCCGATATTATATGAATTATAGGATAAATAACCTTACTATTAGGACTTTTGGTACTTAATATGAGAATATATGTGCAGGACAAAGGTTTGGAGGAAGTAACGAGAAACACACGAGAAGGATGACTTTATGAACATATAAGGAAAAAGACATAGTTTGGACTAAAGCACGCCGCTTATAAGAAGAAAGAGCGCCGCTTACGGGAATCTTTGGTCAACTATATATCTACGAGTCAAACATGAAGTGCGCCGGTTATATACTATATAAGCGCCGGTTACGCGAAATGAAGCTCGCCGGTTTTACACCAAATGCGCGGCGTACTTCACATGGCAGTTATACTTTCTACATTGATGAGCTACTTCAATGATGAGACCGATCATTTGCTTGTCATAACTTTCCAGGGACGAGCTAGGGTTTCACTTACACTATAAATAGGAGCACAATTCGGAAGTTTAGACACACCACAACAAAGAATCTTAACTTGATCACTAGAAGCAGTTTAGTAGTGGTTTGCACCAAAACTACTAGCTAAGGAGTCAGAACCATACTTGGAGAAATACTTTGGAGCACGAATACTTTTGGTATAAACTCGTTATTATGATGGAAATACTTGTTTGCATGTTTTACTTTATGTTAAGTCTTGAGTAGTAACCTTATGTTTATTTGAGGCACTTCTGCCATGATTATTATGAGAATTGTATCATGAATATTGAATCTATGATGTATGCATTTGATATGTCATTGTTTAGACTCTTATCATTTGTCTTGATTGATCATTATGATTGCTTAAAGGTCGAAAGATTCAATCATGTTGGTTACATTATGAATTGTCTGTCTATAACAAATCATTGCTATGCTTGTGAGAATTGCTTAGTAAAACAAATGATAACCTTGACTATGACACGTTTAAGGGCTAGTCTCATGTCTAATGGCTTGACTAGAGGAAATGCATGTTTCATACTTCATACTTGGACCACACTTTATGCATTCTGTGTATATAGAATCAAAGGCCGAAAGGAGATTCTTTTACATAGGATAGATATACTAGTTTACATGATTAACCATCATGCTTTACTCCTATGCTTTGTCCATGTAACTTCTGTGATGCTACTTCTTATAATTCTCATGTACTTAGCCTTGAATAAACATATCTTTAATATTAATTGGGAAAACATTTCAAAATCTTAAATCCAATAAAAAACGGTTTTAGTGATAAGTGACAATCATTGGAATATAATTTTTAGCTAACAATAAGAAACAATTACCTCTCTTGGGACAACCTGTTCTTACCTCAAACCTTTACTATGAACGGGGGTTATACTTTTACCCATGTGTTTTCTGTATTAAGGAAATGGTGAAATTAGTCTTATAAATTTAAAGCTTTCGAAACACATCAGCATCCGAGTAGGCAATAAGAGATGTGGTAGAGGATGCATAGAGTTGTATCCTGAAACCCAATGTACCACGAATATACCTCAAAATGCATTTGAGAGCCTCAAATGAGGTTCCCGTGGATCGTACATATACAAACAACACATGTTGAATAACATATGAAATGTCTGGTCGGGTAAAGGTGAGATACTGTAAACCACTTGCAAGACTACGATAAATAGTAGGGTCAGTAACTGGATTACGATCGGGCCCAAGCTTGGACTCTACCACATCCCGTGATTTTCCTATAATTAACATATCATTACAACGAAAATTAACCATTTTTACCCATGACAAAAAAAAAATTTATTATACTCTTGACAATCACAACATTTTTCACCATTGAGACATACTCACATTCATGCTTTAAAAACCTAAATACCATGAATATAACTTAAAACGTTTATATTTAATATATGTTTCGTTTAATTACCAAACACGTTTTATATATTTCCCGAGCCTACGAAAATTTTCACAAATACCCACTAATGTTAATGGACCTCGACCCAACTCCCAAACTTTGCTAAACGGGCCTCCAAGACCCATTGGGCCTCGGCCCAGAACAGCTACACACAAACGGACCCTTTATTCACTTCTTTTCTTTCTTTGGGCCTGCAACACAAACTAAGCCCACCAGGCTTAAGCCCAACGCAACCCTTAGTTATATTTGGTTTCTCTCTTTTGTTACTAAGTCACAAGGTCAGTTTGGTTTGCCCGTATTTCTCACAATCTCGTAACACAACATGACCATTTTATTGCACGTCTCATTTGACTTTGCTACAAGGAATCACGAATGACATTTGTTTCCATTTCTCTTACACGTTCACTGTTCTAAATCTGACTCAAGCAAGTCACCTGACACGTTTTCTCTAAACTTGACAAAAAGGTATCATATGCATCCAAGCATCACCAAAACGATCCCCAATCTTGGAGCACCTATGTTCTGACATTCTCTGACCACTGAAGTACAGGAATTGAGCAAACACAAGTTTCCCTAACCTCCTTGTCTCGCTATGATTGGACGAGATACTCATGTGACACATGTTAAAATTTTACTTTAAAGCGAGTTATGTAGGTACAAAACCACCTCATACACTCCATTATCCCTGAGCAAGCAAGAGTTGGAAAGTCTTGAACACTCAATGACAGAACACAAGTTCTCTTAGAACTCTTTTGTCTCGTTTTGGAAGGATACACGCATAGGAAACCTTTGCCTCACTTGTACACTCAACCTCCATGCAAACACTGCTCATTCTAGTCACTTACCATGTACAAGCTTGTGTATATAAAGGAGTGCATGCAAGTCGAACAAAAACTCAACACAAACATATCACATCTAAAAATTTCTAAGTCATAACCATGTTCCGAGGTCGTAGGGTTTTACCAAGAGTACGAGGACGTCGAAACAAGTTCAAGACCCACAATTGCTCTCTCCTAGATCCTTGTTATATAAAGAATCGAGCTACACTTTACTTTTGCCCATCTCAGTCCCAATATCGGATTTACCCCACCCCTAGAGGTGAGGTGAGACCATCTCTTCCATTTTCAATATATTCACTTTCGTTAAATTCCAGGTTTGCTCATACACTTGACGTCTTTATTTCGTAATATAAAAACATAACCTATACTTTTTATTCGATAGTCTTGATATTAAATATTCCATCTAACGAGAGCCATAAAGTTTTAACCCTAATTATAACGTTAAACCATATAATTCAACACGTTTAGAAGTTGTTTTGGTCACCTTGAAATAGTTTCCAACACTTAGAATATTTTTCATTACCTTAAACTATTTTCAGAAATGGCCTGAGACCCGATAGTTTTGGTCTCGTATATTGAAATCTAAACACATAACAGTGTAATTTTTGAGCTCGATCTCATTACTCATACTACAAACAATCTGTAAGCATAAATAACTTGATATATTACACATGTTTAATATGTTTCTAAGACAAAAAGTAAACGACCTAAAACAGTTTTTGAAAAAAACTTATAAAATCAATGTATGGGCTTATTAGCCCATTAAGCAGTTTTTAAGCTAACGTTATAAGCTGGTCAAATAATCTCTTTTGTAATGTTTTTATAACCTTAAGACAAGCCCAAAACCAAGCCCAAAACTTTCGTAAGTCCACTGGATCACAAATTGTTAATGGGCCCTTGTTTTGTCTCGTTATAGGCCCATTAGGTGAAAAATAAGCTTTTCAAGGTAATAAGCAGCTTTGATAAGTTGAAAAAGGTATTATAAGCTTAGTTANTAGAACTCTTTTGTCTCGTTTTGGAAGGATACACACATAGGAAACCTTTGCCTCACTTGTACACTCAACCTCCATGCAAACACTGCTCATTCTAGTCACTTACCATGTACAAGCTTGTGTATATAAAGGAGTGCATGCAAGTCGAACAAAAACTCAACACAAACATATCACATCTAAAAATTTCTAAGTCATAACCATGTTCCGAGGTCGTAGGGTTTTACCAAGAGTACGAGGACGTCGAAACAAGTTCAAGACCCACAATTGCTCTCTCCTAGATCCTTGTTATATAAAGAATCGAGCTACACTTTACTTTTGCCCAGCTCAGTCCCAATATCGGATTTACCCCACCCCTAGAGGTGAGGTGAGACCATCTCTTCCATTTTCAATATATTCACTTTCGTTAAATTCCAGTTTTGCTCATACACTTGACGTCTTTATTTTGTAATATAAAAACATAACCTATACTTTTTATTCGATAGTCTTGATATTAAATATTCCATCTAACGAGAGCCATAAAGTTTTAACCCTAATTATAATGTTAAACCATATAATTCAACATGTTTAGAAGTTGTTTTGGTCACCTTGAAATAGTTTCCAACACTTAGAATATTTTTCATTACCTTAAACTATTTTCAGAAATGGCCTGAGACCCGATAGTTTTGGTCTCGTATATTGAAATCTAAACACATAACAGTGTAATTTTTGAGCTCGATCTCATTACTCATACTACTAACAATCAGTAAGCATAAATAACTTGAAATATTACACATGCTTAATATGTTTCTAAGACTAAAAGTAAACGACCTAAAACAGTTTTTGAAAAACTTATAAAATCAATGTATGGGCTTATTAGCCCATTAAGCAGTTTTTAAGCTAACGTTATAAGCTGGTCAAATAATCTCTTTTGTAATGTTTTTATAACCTTAATACAAGCCCAAAACCAAGCCCAAAACTTTCGTAAGTCCACTGGATCACAAATTGTTAATGGGCCCTTGTTTTGTCTTGTTATAGGCCCATTAGGTGAAAAATAAGCTTTTCAAGGTAATAAGCAGCTTTGATAAGTTGAAAAAGGTATTATAAGCTTATTTATAAAATAAAGATGCTAAACTTTCAATTTGGTGAAATTTGGACTAACTTTGCAAAATATTATAACCGAGGGACCAAATGTGTAAACTTTGGAAACTTTGGATTAAAAATGTCATTTTTGAAATTTTGAGATATAAACTGAAATTATGAAACCTTGGGGTTAAAAGTGTCAATATTAGAAGTTTTGGACTTAAAATGTAAATATACTTAACTTTGGACTAATATTGTAAAAGTTATACCGTTAGGGACAAAAGGATAATCTTATAAAACTTGAAGGGATTTTTCAGAAATATTAAGTTACAAATTCTTAAAAATGTTGTATATATAAAAAGCTTGTAATAAAATGTTCGATCACATCTTTTCGTTAACTTAACTTATATATACATATTATAAAACGATATATATAACGTATAATATATATTTTCTTCATTGCAATCTTTTGTTTATTTAACGACACTTAATACATAAAGACAAGTCATATATATAGTATATGACTTTGTTGTTGAACTTTTTCATTTTAACACGCAAGTCACCTCAATCACAAAAATCATTATGTCATCCGACACTATTCCAAATCACTATTCTCGATAAGTCGAACTTATCCCAGACTCCTATAATTATTCAGGTTATCTTTTGAAGTCTGTTCCATCTCCTCTTCTGACATTACTTATTCTTTGTCTACCATTCAACTCAGGTGAGTCATAGCCCCTACTTTTACTTGTTTTTATAATTGTTTTATAAACATTTTGGGGGAGGTACATGCTCAACTACTGTTTTTACTTTTACAAGTATTCGTTAACTATTTATATATGACCGTGAGTTCCATAGCCCCCACTCCTTTTACATGTTTTAAATTGCTTTCGGGGGAATCACATGCTTATATTTCATATAAACTTTACTAGTTTACACATTTCATATCTCATGGAGAGATACCTGCTATAGACATGACTACCAGTGACTTTTCAACTGTATGCTATACTTGACTTCTATTGCCTAAGTTTGCCTATTACCAAAAGTCCCTCGATCATGAACCTTAATCACTTGTAGGGCAAACGTAAATAGTTGTGGATAGATCTATTAGGGACTGACAATCCCCGTTTGGTTTGCTAGAGGAAAGCCACCGAACGCACTTTATTTGATGACATAGGTTATTGGTAAATACCTATCTTGGGGGCCTATTACTTTTCGTCATATTATTTATATGATTGGCTGTTAATCGTTGCGTGTCATGAGGCTTAGGGCAATAGAGCTGTAGTGCTGTAGTCATGACACAACACTACAATGACTAATTTTATGGGCGTATAATGACGTAGCCCACTGTTTTATCAAACTTCGAATTTGTGTTCACTATATAGCAGAAAATCACTATTACTTGACAAACCATAATTATTTTGGTGTTGACCCGGTTAAGGCAAACCAACCAACTATTTTGGTGTTGACCCAGTTAGGGCAAACCAACCAACTATTTTGGTGTTGACCCTGTTAAGGCAATCACCCAACCTTTGATTACTGGAAATCAACTGATTTTATGCAAACACCATGGATTTACTCACACTTTGATTTTGATAATCAACTGTTTATTTATAACTACTATGGACTCACAAACTCTTTGATTTTGGAAATCAATATTCAACTTATAAACTCTATGAACTCACCAACCTTTGTGTTGACACTTTTAGCATGTATTTATCTCAGGTCCATAATGAGCAAGGATGGCACGGAGGAGCACGGATACTTATGAAGGCTATAAATTTACTATCATTCGAAAACTTATTTAGTTAACTTTGAAAACAAAAGGGACCTCATTTTATAAAACTCTGGTATTTATAAAATTCGAATGATAAACCTTTTAAATGACTAAAATGAAAATCATTTTTACTATTAAGCTATTGTGCTATGAAGTAACACCCAATCTAAATTCCGCTGCATATCTTTAAAAATTGGGGGTGTTACAGA
>LBNU01001827.1:72614-89660 GCA_014162995.1 Artemisia annua | reverse complement strand
TATTCAACTTATAAACTCTATGAACTCACCAACCTTTGTGTTGACACTTTTAGCATGTATTTATCTCAGGTCCATAATGAGCAAGGATGGCACGGAGGAGCACAGATACTTATGAAGGCTATAAATTTACTATCATTCGAAAACTTATTTAGTTAACTTTGAAAACAAAAGGGACCTCATTTTATAAAACTCTGGTATTTATAAAATTCGAATGATAAACCTTTTAAGTGACTGAAATGAAAATCATTTTTACTATTAAGCTGTTGTGCTATGAAGTAACACCCAATCTAAATTCCGCTGCATATCTTTAAAAGTTGGGGGTGTTACAGATTGGTATCAGAGCCTTGGTTATAGAGAAACGGGTCTGATTTAGATTTGAACTATAACCGTTTTTACAAACAAAACATTTTATAGCCTTACGCTCTCCGTGCCTTCCATCCGCCAGACGATTATGTGACTTCTAGATAGTTCATGCTACACCAACACTCTAGTATATTGATATATACTCATTAACTATTTCAAGATACTATACCAATCCCCCTTAATTATTTTACCCCCATCTCTAGAGATATGTGTGAAATACTCTTCCCGTATCCCCGAAAAATCCGCGTGTGGATTTCTTTGTTGATTAGTATAAATGTTAAGTCAGAAGTTCTTAAGAAGGATGGTTTAGGGTATCCTTGAGTTTATAATTCCTTATTTACATTATTTGAGACACATCTCCATGTGGATAACGAATTACAAGCGAGCTTAATTATATCTGAATTAACATATGTATGAAATCAAGAACCACTAAGAGACATAACTTCTATTTCAGTGGAAACCCCGAATGTTGATACACAACGATACAATTAGCATCGAAAGTGCTATTGTTACAAATATCACTAGGTAAGGCATAGAGAAACCAATTGGTTGGCCTGCCAAGCCAATGAAAAACACCACTACCCCTGCAAGAGCAAGAACCACGACTGGGTGTAACACATCAAATACCCTATACGATAAAATCACACAATGAAACATTAGTGCATGGTGCCATAATACGGTTTCAAAACAACATTTCCATTGTGACACTATCTCTTACCTCCATATTTCATCTACGCTAATGGCTAAAACCACGATCAGCATGAGAAGTGCAATGATCCAGGCCAAGGACTCCAAATCTTCTTTTGAGATGTAAGCCAAGAAGATGGTTGCAAAAGCGTACAAAATTATGAGAACAGTATAGGTGTATGACATCTTAAATCTTTGGATGAAAGAAGTGTGAGTAGTGAAGAGGAAAATCAGGATATATAAGGCAGTAGCCGTAGACTACTATTCTAGCCACTTACGTTCACTATTCACCACGCAAAGACAAACTGACTATCATTCCCAAAGGCTGATAATTCAGCAATTTTCTCTACATCCTTATCCAAAATTCTCTTTGTAAAAATCTGTATCAACAAAACTCTTTTGTTTAACGGGTAGGTTACCCGCACAGATTTTTGTAATTTTAAATCATGAGAAATATCTAAACATAACAGAGTAATGAGTTTTCTTCCAAGTTGTGTTCACAACGTAAACATTCAAACACCATATTATTAAAAACATACTTGATGAAAATACTTAAACATTACAAACGATACTGAATTAAAACATCACGTAAACTGATGTGCGTGATGTATCGTTGCGGTTTAGCAGTGTTAATGTCTACTCAAGTTTTACATTTATATTTAGCCGACTTATCAATAACACATACACTTAACGAGCAGTGTACCCGGTCAGTTTGTATATAATGGTAAGTAGAGTGTCGAACACTAAGAGTGGAACGATTTATCTAATTAACCTAATCAGTATTTTAATATCCTAAGTTAGTTTTATAGACTAATCTAACGCAAGGGGGTTCAGCCTGAGAGACAGGCACAGATTGGTTGAGTTAAACAGTAAATTAAACTAATGAGCACGAATCAGCAAATAGCATACACGTACACAGATAGATAATAGAAACTATAAGAAGACATGTCCTGATAATTAAGTAGCTTGTCACTTGTTTTATTGCTAGTTTTATATGAAGTGTATGTAATTAAATCTTTCTCGTTAGCTCTAATCACATTGGTGGGTCCACCCTTAATGATAACTTATGACTATCCTATTCATCCAAAGACGTCAGATAAAATAGGCGAGGAAGGGGTATGGCAGCCCAAGCAAAGCTCAGCTAGACACAGTGGTTATCAAAGCACTAATATAAGTCACCAAAGATATCATCATATAAACTTTAATTGATGGGAAAGCAATTTTAAGAGGTATGTATGATTTTCCGTAGTCACATACATATGCCCATTTATCCTGATGAATTAAAGTGTACTATTACAATAAAACAAAACTACTTAATGAATTAAACACATGCAGGACCTTCTTACAGCTCTAATATCTTCGTTTGGGGTGTGTCTTGTGTTGCTTCTTCGACTGAACTCGGCTCCTTAGGGGTTATGTTGCACACTAAATTCGTCTAGGTCTTGGGGTATTTATAGTTTCTGTCTTAGGGTACGATGCGGCGCATGTAATGAGCAGATGCGACACATTTACTTAACTTCGCGTGGGGTCCAAGATTAATATATTCTGGAATATTCGTACACCGTCTTCAGATACGGCGTAACTTGAATCTTTATGCGGCGCATGTCCTTTAGGGTCTTGGATTGTATCTGGTGAAGTCTTGATAGTGATACGCCGTATGTCAGAAGTATAATGCGGCGTATCTGGAGTAGAACAAGCTTGATCTTCTTCATTGACCAAAGTTTCATAAGTGGCGCATGGTAGAATTCCATGCGGCGCATTCTTCAAAGTCAGGCAATGGTCTTCGAATTCATCTAAGTATGATATTGCGGCGTATCTGTTGAGAGAGATACGGCGCATCTTCTGGTTTTCAGTAGACTTTTGACATCTTGCTCGTTTTGCTCCATAATTAGTCCAAAATCGCCAAGTTTCACCTATTACCTGTTTTTACCTGAGAATCACTAAAGTAAACATTATAGTACCGATTCTCATGCATAATAAAGTAAAACAAGTCAAATAAATAGGATAAATGATGATAATAATATGTACATATTTGAGTTCATCAAATATCCCCCCACTTGAACTTTACTTGTCCCCAAGTAAACCTTAGATTTTACTTATGAAAATGCATCCTAAAAGGTATTAGGATTTATTTTTATAGTTAATGCACGTATTCGTCTTATCACAATCACACAACCAAACACTTAACGAGTTAGAAACAAAATAATTTTTCAATATAAAACAATTCTAAATCGTTTAGTTGCTCAGTTGTGACGAATATTCTATCATAAGCTTGACAAGTATACGCATCTCCCCCACTAAAGCTAAGGAGTAACAAGTCTAAAGCGGTAAAAAGGGTTTTGAGGCTTAAGGGTTAAACCTAGCTTCGTTCAAACATCTCCTGCATAAACTTAGTAGATCGCTAGCGCGAGTCTTCGATGCTTCAACTAACGGATGGTCACTAGTGCACTTCTCGGATCGCTGGCGCGTTATTTGCATAATGGATGGTCACCAAGTCACACATTAGATCGCTAGCGCGTTAATTAATTAATCTAATACTCGGATGGTCACTACCTTATTCATACATTTAACATTCTTACTTAGCCATCATCATATCCGGATGCTCGAAAGCTAACAACGAATATAACAATACGGTTGGGTAGGGATAACATTTAGGATATAAATTGGTGTAAAATAAAAAATAAACAAACAAATAAATTAAAATCCTAAGTGTGGTTAATTACTTTCCCAACCATCCCATGAATAAGACTCATATCATTGAATAACTCACGCTTTTGACTCATGTAACTCACGCTTTAGGTAGACACGAATTATACTCAATAAAATCTTAAACAAAGAATAATCCTTAGTTGGCGTTCCCATAACGGCCAACTCCCATTCAATCTATAAGTATAATACAACAACAAATAGTGGTGATATCTACCACTTAATACAAAACTTTACATAAGTTGGTTAAACAAACTTCCAACTTCTTCTCTTTCTTTTTCTATTCTATTTTTTCGATTTTTTTATCAATGTGTAAAATTTCACAACTTTTTCTATCACGATTTTTCCGGATAATTTTTCCATATTTTTCATAACTTTCAGAAATAACTGTAATAGTGAAAGTAGTAAACACACGAAAAATAAACTAAAAATATACAATATGTACTTTCACTCCAATTGCATTGTGCAATTTCCCGACCTAACCAAAGATAATGAATTACGCACGCGAACACAGGTAATGTAAGGAAACACACTTTGCCTAAAGTAACTAACCACGGATTTTAATCTACAGGGTAGGCTAAGGTGTACGGGTGTAACGAAACATTTTTAACAAAGGTGTAAGAAACGAAAGGAATGGCTTTGAGGGTTTTTCTAGGGGTATCTTACTCTAAAAGTGAGAGTAAACAAGAGGGTTTATACGGGGGTTAACTAACCAATGTAGTTAGTTAATATCACATAACATAAAAAGGCTTTTTGGGTGTAATCCTAGAAATTTACCAAGTTAGACAAGTCACTCCAATTATATCGATAATACTCATTATGGTGGTCTCGAATAGTATACAAGCCAAGTTCTAAAGTTTACAAGTCACCGGCACACTAAAGTTTTGCGTTTTGGAAGAAATAAGGTTATGTGTGCGGTTATGTAATTTAGATTTAAACAAAAACATGCTATTTTTTTTTTAATTTTGATATATTAAGCGTATTTTAAGCATATTTTGAAAAGTTTAGGACAAGTAAGCGTTCTAATTCTCCATCCCCCCACTTAAATTAAACAACGTCCTCGTTTTTTGTGTCAAAGGTTAAAAATTGGAAAATAAAAGAATTAGAACGGAAAAACTTCCCTGATATTTGCTCAGAATGATCCTCCATTGCGTTTATGAGCAAAAATCAACTTTCTTGTGGATGAGAACGTTTAAGCTTCATGAATAATGTTTCCACAAAAAGTGCAGGAATCTATAATACCACATAGGCTTTAACACACCTGAGTTAAGAAGGTTCAAACTTGCATAATACATTAGTAGTTAGAAAATAAAACCTAAAAATTAAAAATTAAAAATCATCAGGTCAGTCGATACGCTGCTTTTGAATTAGAATGCTTCGTACCTGTCAAGTATCAAAAATCAGTTATCTTTATAAAAATTAATTGCGCCGCATAAGCAGAAGCTAATGCGCCATATTTTCGTTACGTTTCAAAATACAAGATTTTTGATTCAGTAGATGCGCTGTATCGATAAAAATCGATGCGTCGCTTCTGTTTAATTAATTCGAAAACTGTTTTTAATTTAAATATTAAATACGCCGTATCTGTAAAAACAGATGCGTCGCATGGCGTTAGGGTTTCGAAAAATTCTTACTAAAAACAGAGTACGCCATATCTTGAGGAAAAGATACGTCGTACTCAAATTATTAAACGTGTTGTATTTATAAAATTAAAACGCAATACGCCGCATCTGTGAAACAGATGCGCCGTATCGTTTGTATCAGCACAATACAAGGACAGCAGTTAGTACAAAAATTAAAGAAAAATAAAATAAAAATAAAAAGAAAATTACAGAAAAATAAAAATAAACAAAAAACAATAAATATGCAAATTATACAATGAATGCAATCTAATTAATATACAACAAGTTAGCGGTTTGAATCTAAAAACCTAATAAAAAGAAAATATAATTAAATTACTAATCAAATTAATCGATAAATACAATTCACTCTCCGGAAGCGGCGCCAAAAACTTGATGCGCGTGATGTGTCGTTGCGGTTTAGCAGTGTTAATGCCTACTCAAGTTTTACATTTATATTTAGCCGACTTATCAATAACACACACACTTAACGAGCAGCGTACCTAGTCAGTTTGTATATAATGGTACGTAGAGTGTCGATCACTAAGAGTGGAACGATTTATCTAATTAACCTAATCAGTTTTTAATATCCTAAGTTAGTTTTACAGACTAATCTAACGCAAGGGGGTTCAGCCTGAGAGACTGGCACAGATTGGTTGAGTTAAACAGTAAATTAAACTAATGAGCACGAATCAGAAAATAGCATACACGTACACAGATAGATAATAGAAACTATAAGAAGACCTGTCCTGATAATTAAGTAGCTTGTCACTTGTTTTATTGCTAGTTTTATATGAAGTGTATGTAATTAAATCTTTCTCGTTGGCTCTAATCACATCGGCGGGTCCACCCTTAATGATAACTTATGACTATCCTATTCATCCAAAGACGTCAGATAAAATAGGCGAGGAAGGGGTATGGCAGCCCAAGCAAAGCTCAGCTAGACACAGAGGTTATCAAAGCACTAATATAAGTCACCAAGGACATCATCATATAAACTTTAATTGATGGGAAAGCAATTTTAAGTGGTATGTATGATTTTCCGTAGTCACATACATATGCCCATCTATCCTGATGAATTAAAGTGTACTATTACAATAAAACACGACTACTTAATGAATTAAATACATGCAGGACCTTCTTACAGCTCTAATATCCTCGTTTGGGGTGTCTCTTGTGTTGCTTCTTCGACTGAACTCGGCTCCTTAGGGTTATGTTGCACACTAAATTCGTCTAGGTCTTGGGGTATTTATAGTTTCTGTCTTAGGGTACGATGCGGTGCATGTAATGAGCAGATGCGGTGCATTTACTTAACTTCGCGTGGGGTCCAAGATTAATATATTCTGGAATACTCATACACCGTCTTCAGATGCGGCGTAACTTGAATCTTTATGCGGCGCATGTCCTTCAGTGTCTTGGATTGTATCTGGTGAAGTCTTGATAGTGATACGCCGTATGTCAGAAGTATAATGCGGCGTATCTGGAGTAGAACAAGCTTGATCTTCTTCGTTGACCAAAGTTTCATAAGCGGCGCATGGTAGAATTTCATGCGGCGCATTCTTCAAAGTCAGGCAATGGTCTTCGAATTCGTCTAAGTATGATATTGCGGCGTATCTGTTGAGAGAGATGCAGCGCATCTTCTGGTTTTTCAGTAGACTTTTGACATCTTGCTCGTTTTGCTCCATAATTAGTCCAAAATCGCCAAGTTTCACCTATTACCTGTTTTTACATGAGAATCACTAAAGTAAAAATTAAAGTACCGATTCTCATACATAATAAAGTAAAACAAGTCAAATAAATAGGATAAATGATGATAATAATATGCACTTATTTGAGTTCATCATAAGCATAAACCTAAATGTAATCTGGGTGATCCCAGGTTTGAGAGTTGTTGTCGTAACCGTCATCATAAGGATCAAAGCTCGCCAACCTCTCTTCTTCTAATTGAGCTTCCAACCTGCTCAGCTCCCGCTCCATGTCAGAAGTCCAACCACCATCATCAACTGCCACATTTTCCTTAAAGCTTGGCTGGAAGTGATCCAGATGAGACAACTGTTGTTGTTGCACAACCACTCTTGGTGTAGATGAACTTGATGCACCTTGTTGTTGTTGTGGTAGTTGTTGTTGCTGTTGTTGTTGTGGTGGTGGTGATATTTGTTGTTGTTGTTGATGTTGTTGTTGTTGTTGTTGTTGTTGTTGTTCAACCTTAGCTGCTGCAACATTTTCTTCAAAACTCCAACGAATCTTGTTGGATATTTGGTCATGTATCTTAGTGACACAAGTCCACAGCAATTCAATAACAGCAGCGTCCTTACGATATTCATCATACAAGAACGTGTCGATCACATATTTTCTATCATCTGATATGTCTGTGCACTCTACGTAGCGTTCTCTAAGTCGTCGTTTCAGTTGTTTCCCAGTCTCAAACTTCTTGATGACCTCCACAATAGCATTTTGGCGATCCACGTCACTATTCTCGGATTCTGCCTTGATAAATCGCTGAAATTGTTCAGCGGTGTGTGGTAGTTTACAAGCCATTGTTTGTTTTGTGTGCGTGAATAACATAAGCATGCCAGTGGTATTTATAAGGGTTTGAAAAATATTTTTCCATTATTTTATTTTGAAAAATATAACCGTTTGTATTCAAACGGTAGACTTTCAAAAAAAATCTATTTTGAAACAAACGACTAGTTTGGGATACTTTGTAAAAAAAATTCTACTTTGGCCTTCGCATTGCAAGTTGCAGGAATAACTCGCAACACCATTTTAAATATACCACATATGAATAACACCTCTCGTGCATTTTGACTCCCCAATCTCTAACAGATTGTGAACTTCCCAACGATCTCTCAAAACTCTCAGGCATTATACGAGATTTCAATGATCTCAAACTATCTCGTAACCGTATATGTCATGGAACGTGTGTTCAACATTTCATACTCGCCAAACCAAACTCACCCTTGAAACATTTGGGCCTCAGCCCATGGCTACAGTAACCCAATGCACCATTGTTTTGTCATTGGGCCTTGATAACAAACTTGAGCCGACATCATTCAAGCCCAGAACTTAAACCTTATTTCAAATCCAACCGGCTCGTGCTAGTTTACTTCGGATCATTTTCTGTGATATTTTCTTAACAATCTATCTATATTTCTACGCGTCTCGATTTAGCACGCACCTAAGAATCATGTGTGACAAGTCTCTTTCATTTACTCGATCATTTGATGGCCAAGTTATCATCAAAGCTCAGTTCGATTGTCATGTTTTCCAATTGTTTCAGCTAAACTAAAGATCATATTTTGCCTAAGTACTTTGTTTCATGCAAACTCAAACGAACTCTCATCTATTTATTTGGTCATGATTCATGTCATTGAAACCCCCTTTGTGACTCAATTACAAACCAGTTCCCTACATTTTTCTTTTGTCCCCAACAATCGCTAACAACCCCAAGAAACTAAAAAAATTTAAGCTATAACCACTCCATCATATGACAAATTGGTTTCCTATAACTAAATCCAACCACTTGAATACTTTAAACAAAAAGCACAAACGAATAATAAACGTGAGTCGAGATTTCATAAAACGAAACAAACTTTATTACTCGTACACTAAAGATTACATGAAAACACAACAAAGGTTTATTACAACGCTACCCATTACTTCCAAAACTTATCAATAACAATCGCTAAGATCACGAGTGGTACGAGAAACACCAAAAGCCCGACCAAAAATGCACGGTCTTCTTTCGGAACGTAGGCCACGTAAATAGTAGCAACAACAGCATACACGATCGCAACCATGGTGACAACATGCGGCATCATGGAAGAAATTTATGAGAGAAAATGGAGTTAAAAGGGTTAAGTTTTAAATGGTAAAATGGGGATTTTTAAAATAGGATATTTAAAAAGAGAAAAGTAACCGTTGGGTTATTGTTTGGCACTGTTCACCCACTAAAAAAAAGGGGTAGTCATTTTTTTTAGTTACAAAAGCTTGGAACAATTTCCATGTTGTCTCTTAAGCTTTATTTAACGAGTTTACTTTACGAAAGCCGAAATTTCTCAACTTTCTCTAAGAAGTTCTCATTTAAACCTACTGATAACAACAACCCTAGACCGGAATCCCGGGACGTGATTCAGTTTAACAGGTAGGTACTATCACATCCCGTGATTTTCCTATAATTAACATATCATTACAACGAAAATTAACCATTTTTACCCATGACAATTTTTTTTTATTATACTCTTGACAATCACAACATTTTTCACCATTGAGACATACTCACATTCATGCTTTAAAAACCTAAATACCACGAATATAACTTAAAACGTTTATATTTTTAATATACGTTTCGTTTAATTACCAAACATGTTTTATATATTTCCCGAGCCTACGAAAATTTCCACAAATACCCACTAATGTTAATGGACCTCGACCCAACTCCCAAACTTTGCTAAACGGGCTTCCAAGACCCATTGGGCCTCGGCCTAGAACAGCTACGGAGGTAAAAAGTGCGGTACTCTTAGCAGACCGGGGTGGCGTTCAAAGACCAATATACTTCGTCAGTAGGGCGTTGCAAGGATCAACTATCCTAATCTCGAGAAAGTAGCTCTCGCACTAGTATACACAGACTGAAGGTTGCGCCATTACTTTTAGACATACACGATATGTGTCCTGACCGATCAACCAATCAGCTAAGTCCATATAAAACCTGAGAACTCAGGACGTTTGGCCAAGTGGGCCATTGAATTTGGAGAACATGAAATAATATACAAGCCTCGCTCAGCAATAAAAGGACAAGTTTTTGCGGACTTCATGGCTGAGTCTCCCACAGTGAACAACTCAGCTACCAACAATGTCGCCAGCACGCCGGGCGAAGGCAACACACCAAAATGGACATTATTCACCGATGGCGCATCTAGTATAGAAGGATCTGGAGCTGGACTAACCTTGATTGATCTGTACAACCAAGAGATAACGTACGCCCTTCGGTTCAACTTCAGAACCTCTAATAACGAAGCTGAATATGAAGCCCTAGTGGCAGGGTTGGAACTCGCAATTCAGATGGAAGCTAAAAAATTGGACGTATACATCGACTCCTTACTAATAATGAAACAAGTGAAAGGGCTATATGAAGCACGGGAAGATCTGATGAAAAGGTACTTGTCCAAAGTCCAAGAACTGCAGAAACGCTTTCAAAGCTTTGCAATAACACAAATCCCTCGCTCAAAGAATAAATGCGCTGATGCCTTGAACAAACTAGCATCCTCATCTTTCGCCCACTTAACAAAAAATGTCTTGGTCGAAATTGTCGCATGCATAAGTATCGACACCAAAGCCGTTGGCTCCGTAGAAGAAACATGTCCTACCTGGATACATCCGATCATAAGCTACTTGAAAGCCAGAACCCTGCCAAATGACCCAACCGAGGCAAGGAAGATACGGATCAAAGCACCATAATACTCACTCAAAGATGGTGTGCTTTACAGGAAAGGATACCTAACTCCATGGTTAAGATGTGTTGGACCTGCACAAGCAAGCTATGTCTTACAGGAAGCCCACTTCAGAGCGTGTGTTGCACATGTGGGGGTACGCAGTGTCGCTCAAAAAGCGGCAAGGCTTGGATACTATTGGCCTACGATGTACCAAGATGCTAACAAAGTTGTGGAAAAGTGTCATAAATGCCAACAACACACCCCAACGATACGCCAACAGCAATGTGAGCTGGCAAGCATCTCAAGCCCATGGCCTTCTACCAATGGTGAATCGACATAGTAGGACCATTTCCAGAAGCTCCAGGACGAGTCAAATTTTTAGTAGTCTCCATTGACTATTTCACCAGGTGGGTAAATGCTGAACCAGTGGAAACAATAAATAGCCAAAAGATGCTCCAGTTCGTATGGAGTAATGTTGTTTTCCGTTTTGGCATTCCCAACATAATAATCAGCGATAACAGAAAGCAGTTTGCCAGCAATCCTTTTCGTGAATGGTGTGAAGAGCATAAAATCAAGCAAAACTCCACATCAGTTGCCCATCCACAGTCCATCGAGCAAACCGAGGTTACAAATCGGACCATACTATAGGGTTTGAAGACAAGACTTGGCAAGGATAAAGGACAATGGGTCGAAGAATTACCAAATGTTCTTTAAGCATATTGAACGACGGTCCGCACAGGAACATGATGCACACCCTTTAGCCTAGTATACGTCTCGAAAGCTGTTTTACCACCAGAAATAGGTTTGCCCACTTAACGAATCAGCAACTTTGACCCAACCACAAATGAAATTAACATTCGCCTCAACCTCGATCTACTTGAAGAACGACAAGAATTTGCCTAACTACGAAATGAGATACAAAACTCAGACGGGACCAACAACAAAGGGAGACACACTCACCTTAGAATTGGCGATTTTGTTTTGAGAAATAGCGAGGAAAGCAGACAAGAGGGACAAAAGAAATTGGACCCAAACTGGGAAGGACCATACCAAGTAATAGACGCAAAGTGCACAGGGACATACACCTTGGCTGACATGAAATGTCGCCCAATCTCGCGGACATGGCATAGCAGCAACTTCCAAAAGTTTCATCTTTAAGCCAAAGGGGACCCCCAACGAGCGTTCCCCCTACATGTATGATAAATAATAAAGGCTATAANAATTAACATATCACTACAACGAAAATTAACCATTTTTACCCATGACAATTTTTTTTTATTATACTCTTGACAATCACAACATTTTTCACCATTGAGACATACTCACATTCATGCTTTAAAAACCTAAATACCACGAATATAACTTAAAACGTTTATATTTTTAATATACGTTTCGTTTAATTACCAAACATGTTTTATATATTTCCCGAGCCTACGAAAATTTCCACAAATACCCACTAATGTTAATGGACCTCGACCCAACTCCCAAACTTTGCTAAACGGGCTTCCAAGACCCATTGGGCCTCGGCCTAGAACAGCGACACATAAACGGACCCTTTATTCACTTCTTTTCTTTCTTTGGGCCTGCAACACAAACTAAGCCCAACGCACCCTGTAACACCCCCCCAAAATTTAACGATAACAGCGGAAGACTTTATGTGGTATTATGTAGTGGATCTTAGTCATAATCATAGAAAACGACTCGATGAGGCATTTTGAAAAAGATACGTTTATCATTCAAAAGATCAAGTATTCAAAAATACGAGAGGTTTCATTGTTTGCCAACACATGACGTGTTTGTTTTATTTAAAAGCGAATGATAAAACATTTATTTTACACCCATGCCAGGTTTTATGCCTTACTCCATGTATATATTATATTCTCCAAGAAATACGCTAGAAATACGGATAACCCGAGGTCGTAGTCCGTGTGAAGGTGTGAATGGAAAATCAATTTCCGTGTCGAAAACGTGTAGTGAAAGTTAAAATAAAAAGATATAAGAGAAATTAAGCCACGATAAATGAAATAGCAATTAAAAACACGTAATAAAACAAATAAGATAAGCAAACAAAGCACGAAAATCCTAAACGCAACTAAATTCCTAAAACGTACGAAATAAAATTCTAACCGCGACTAAATAGTGGAATCCTAAAAAGAAAAGTCCTAAAAATATTAAAAAATATATATATTTCTAAGTTGAAAATGATAAAAGAAAATTATTTGAAAAAGAAAATTATTATTTTTGTCTTTTTATTTTTTATTATGAATTAAAAACTAGAAAAAAGAAAAATAAATGATTAAATATAGAAAATGAAAAGTAATAAATCTATTTTTTTTTTCTAAAAGTCTAAGTTAATGTAAAGATTAAGAGAAAATTGCAAAAAGTTGGAAAAACCCACGTATAAGCTCTGAATAAGCTTATTCGTGGCTTAAAGCTTAAGAATGGAAAGAAGGTTAAAAGAATTAATGATGCAACCCAATTTAGAAAAGTCCCATGGGCTCGTATGGTTCAGTGTGGTTTGTGTGAGGCTTAGATATCCAAGAGGTCTGGGGCTCGATCCTTACCCAGACCTTTTTGCAAAATATATATATTTTTTTTCTTTTATGCAAAATGAAACTCAAGCTACTATTGATTAACTTTTGTAAAGAAATTTTGTGTGACAAGCTTAAACAAACTGTAAAACAGCTTGTTGATTAAACAAAAAAGCTTTAGAAACTTTTTGATGAGATTTACACAAGCAGCTTATCCAAACACTAATGAAAACTCAAACCACAAGCTACTAAGGCTAAACTTCTATCAAGCTAATGCTAACAAGCTCAGGTAAATATAGATCAAGCAAACCAGCAGATTCAATCAATAAGCTTAAGCAATTATCACTTATGAACAAAAGCTATTTCAGAGATTTAGCACTAAAAAAGAAGCTTAAATAAGCAGTGAAATAAGCAGAACAGTCTAAACCAAAAGCAAATCCTAAAAGACAGCTATATAGGCTTGATTGCTCCCGAAACAGTCAACTAAAGTCAACCAAGGTTTTGGTCAACAAAAGTTAAGCCATTTAGGGCTCAATGCAATGATCTAAGGAGGATAGTGTATCCCCGGGTCGTTATGTCCCGACGAGGTGTGAATGGTATTAAAACGGATTTGTGATCGGGTGATTATGAACAGGAAAAATGTTTTGATTGTTTTTACACTAAGGAATAAAATGGAATAGCTTAAATAAGCTATAAGAACTAGAACGTGAAAGGAAATTAGCTAGAAACGTTTACAAACCTAAAAACACGAAAGTTAAATTAAAATTACGTAACGTACAAAATAAAATGCGAGTTTTGAGAATTAAAAATCCTACGGAAGTGAAAATTATATTTTTACAAACCTAATGACAAAATAAAATTATTTGAAAAAGAAAAATATTTATTTGACTATTAAATTAATTATTATTAATTAAAAACTATTTATTTATTAACTATCTATTTAATTAATTTAAATTACAAAAGCTACTAAATGAACAGTGAAAATTAGAAAATAATTTTTATAGATTACTAATAACTTATAAAACTTAGAAAAATTATTAAAACTTATCCTAGATTAAAATTTAATAGCAAAACTATTTTATTTATTATTTATAACTAAAACTATTTAAACTAAAATGATTTTTAATAAATACTAAATAAAAAGTAAAAATTCTGGGAAAAATATTATAAGTATTAAATAGGTGCAGAAAACTATAAAAAAAATATAAAATGTACAAAAAGCTTATCAATAAGCAGTTAAATAAGCTAAAACTGCTTAAAGGGGAAAATGAACTTTTGGGTGTTAAATAAAAAAAAGTGCAAGTAAAAACCAAGAAAAGACCCTAGGGCGCTTGGCATACAGGTACACACTATCACCTTCACAAGGGGGGAGGTCTCAGGTTCGAGCCTGCCTCACCCCCTTTTTGTAAAACATTTTTTTTTTATTTTTCTTTTTACACAACTGCTTAAATACCAATATTATGTAACTTTTATAAAACCAAACTTTCTAAAACTCCACAATAAGCTGTAAATGAGCTTAAAAAGCTCAACAGTTGAACTTTAGAGCTTTAAATGGAAATTTAAGTTGAAAAAGCTTCTAATAAGCTAAAAGCTATGAACCAAAGCTAAAATAAAATGGAAGCAAGTGAGATAAGTACAAAATAAGCTAAATCATAAGGAAAAGCTCAATGAATAAGCTGAACAGTGGAAATAAGCAAATCCAATTTGCTCAGAACCCACAGGCCTGCAGGCTTATTGCAGGCCTCTTAGAGCTTATCAAATAAGCTAGGAAGCCTGAAACAACCCTGAAACCATCAAGTTAGGTGCATGAGCTTCTCAAAAAACCAATTACCATAACTTAATACCCAGAGATAAGCTCACAATGAGCTTGTGAACATGGTTCCATACACTGACCACTCAGTGTAAGGTTTCAGTGGTGAGATTTTGATGAGCAAAATTAAATAAGCAAATAAGCATGTAAAGGGAAAATAAGCACTTTAATAGATAGCTAGCCAGAAGGGCTTCCTAAAATGATAAAAAAAACTTAAGCTAATTAGGACTAGTGAACAAGAAATAAGCTTATGGAAAGTGGACTCACCCCTGGGTACAGGGGAGGTTTTTAGTAAACATGCCAAAAGAAAGGACAAAATAAGCAGTTAATAAGCTAAATAAAAATAAAATAAAAATATTCTAGTGAAGATAAGCAACAAAATATCAAGTTCCCAAAAGCTCAAGTCATGAAACTGAATAATAAGACCTACACAAAATTCACCAATTAATTCAAAAAAACAGATTACATGAAATTTTTGACTTTTTGTGATGAACTCTAATTTTGACTTTTGTGAACTTTGGTCCTAATTTACTGATTAAACATGAAATAATAAGGTGTAATGATACTATTAGAAACTAACCTAACAACTTTTGAGTGGATTTGAATGATTATGGTTACTAAAAATCTAACAGTGAATAAATAACAAAGGGTGAGAGGTGATTTTTGACTTTTTCACAAATAACCTTTGGATTTTAAGGTTTATATGACCTATCTGAACCTAAGGTGACATGTTAGAACCAAAAACAACAACACTAACAACCTTAAACATGTACTAAACAACAAATCCAAACACCACTTTTGAAAAGACTCACTTGTGATTTTCAAAGGAAAAACTTACTTAGGGCCATAACACTTATCCACAATGACTTATTAAGAAGTAAAAAGCTATTCTAAGCATACAAACATTGAAATTAACAACAAATATCAAAGAATCATAAATCACCTATTAAGACAGTTAAGATGAAATTGTGAGCAAACAGATAAAACAGTGAACAATTATGAGATTTTAAGCTATATCTAGACTAGTAAACACCAAATAGCACAGAGAACAAAGAATAAGCAGTAAAATAGCATTCAAACAGTTAAATGTAAAATTGGTACAAAAGGGCTTACAAGATGCAATCTAGCTTGAATCAATGAACCAAGGAATAAATACACTTCCTACAGCCTCCCTTGAAGCACTAATACCCTTGCAATCCACAATGAACAATAATCATTGCTTCTTCTTCCTTTCAAACTGATTTTTTTTATTTTTTTTCACTAATTTTCTTATAATTTTGGTATTGTGGAATAAAACTGAGTTCCACTTCCTTTAAAGCTTATAAAAGGTTAAAGATAGTCAAAATGATCTTAAAAGAACTTGAAACAACAAAATTTAACAAGGTTTAGTGAGATTGTCAGTTTCACTAAGAATTGCCAAAAACTGCCTTTTGATAACAAAGCTTGAAATTAAAGTTAGATTAAGTTTACAATAGATTAAAAAGACTGAATTCAACACTTTAGAACTAAAGGAAACAACTGGAATTGAAATTACATTAAATTCGACACTACATTACACTAAAAATTACTCTACTAACTAACTACTAAAAAAAAACTCTCCTCTCTCTGTTTTTTTCTTGACTTATAAGGTTCCTTGGGGTCCTCAATGACTTTCCCACTTTAGTTCTCAGCCCTTGGATGTCCACAATTTATCTTGGCCGTTCTTCTATTTTTGGCGCCAAAAAGTCTTCAACAGCTTTCCTTGATAACTTGAGGACTTTTTATAACAATAAATGCTTCTTGGAATGTTGTTGAGGCCAAGGGAACATGGTGTGGTGGAGGTGATGTGGAGGTATGGAGGGGTTGGTGTTGCAGGTTTGTCACGTGGGGAAGGAGGTGGGGGATTGGTTTGACCTGGT
>LBNU01001827.1:58898-72331 GCA_014162995.1 Artemisia annua | reverse complement strand
TTTGTCATTTCAAGATTCCTGGGTGACTATTGTTGACTTTTCTTCAAAATATTTTATCCAAGGGCCATTTCTGCCATTTTCTGAAAGTATAGGGACTGATTTTGACAATTTTGCAATTTTGCTTAGTTTTTCGTTTGTTTTCAATCCTTTACACCTGAAACGCTTAAAAACACACTCAAAAGATATTTTTGACATTATTTGGTCGTTTTCAGGTGTTTTTGGTCGTTTTTGTTCGGAAAATGGAAGGAAAGATATGTGTAAAAAGGCACATATCAAATCCCCCACACTAAGCGATTGCTAGTCCCTAGCAATTATGAAGAGTTAATGGATTTTATCTCTTTACCAGAAGCCATTACTTCTGGAGTAGCCAAATGTTTCAATTCAAGTAAGAACTATGGTACACTGATAACCATGTGATTTTGAGCAAACCACCAGCTGTAAACGGATTTGATTAGTCTTTACCAGAGGCCGTTTGCTTCTGGACTAGCCAACTCTTGATGGAATTCAGTCATCATCTTGGTGAGTTGATTACCAATTATGGTTTTTCAACTGCCTTTACCATAAGCCATAACCTTGCGGGCTAGCCAATTCTTCACTAATTAAAGATATGGTGAGTCGAATACCATACAATTTTTGGCTAATTGCAAGCCATAAACGGATTTGATGTATCTTTACCAAGAGCCGTTTGCTCCTGGATTAGCCAATCCTTTTATCGGTTAGACATGGCGGACTGATAACCACAAAACATTTTGGTCAAAAATGGGGGTATTAAGGCGCTAAAATGTACAAATGTGATCAAAATTCGCCAAGAATTTTCCCCCCCCACACTAGAACTGAATATTGTCCTCAATATTCAAAGTCCCGGCTATTATGCCGAATCCTTGAACGTAAAAAGTTTAGATTGAGGCAAGTGTGGAAACATCATTTTTGAAAAGTGAGTTAGATATTTAAAGCTTCTTAAATAGAAGCTATCGCTTCTTTTAAAATGATGATGATGATTATTTATTTTTATTTTTTTTATATATATATATACAATCAGCAGGGGTAATACCCCCACACTAAGGGTGAAAACCCCATATGCATGCTAATGTTTTTGTTTACCGAGTCGCTAGCTTGACTCGACCCCGAATTCATTTGTTCATGGGGAAGTATCATGTGGAAGAGATAATCTCCATCGGACTTTCATTCAAGATGTTTGGACAAACATTTGAAGCACGTGAAAGTTCCACACCGATGAGATGTATTCCCGGCTCAAGGTAATGGTAATTAGAAATGCCGGGGTCAAAAACAGTGTCTTCATTCCCGAAGGAGTGAAGAACAGGAGAAGCCACGGGATAGGTGAAGAAAAGAAAGAAAGTCATGATAAAAATCTTGACTAACTCATCATCACCCACAGGAGAATTCATAATATAATGAATCTCATCATTTAAGCTCAATTGATCAAGACATATCCCGGGTGTGTCTAGATCAAAGTAGAAGTTATCATACTCCGGCGGAGATATGATATGAGTGAGTTCACAGGAGAACTCCTCAAAGGTGAATGAATCATATTCGGGGAGAGAATTATGAGAATGAGAAGTGGTACTGCCACTAATCTTCTCTCCCATATGAGCAAAAGTGAAGGCTTCAAATTCCGGTATAGAATCATCGGAAAAAATGTCACTATCCTTAATGGGGATAGGAGATGAAATGGGTTTCTCTTTGAAAGCCTCAATTTTAGAAATGAGAAGACTGACATTCAATAATGTAGCACGAAGAGCTTCATCTTGGATTTCAGTGTCAGTTTCTTCATCATTCTCTTCTTCTAAGCTGACTAGCTCAGAAGGTAAATCTTCCATATAAACGATGTCTCCACAAGATAACGAATCGTCATCAGTAGAATCGGAGAACATCTCAACATGATCAGTTGGGAAGATAAGAGGAGGAGGGATATCACACACTTGATCAAGAATTCCCTGTGACTCTCTTGGGATTGGGACAAGGTTCTCAACACTAGACTTTATGAATTCGTCCGATTCCTTTTCAGGAAAAGTGTCAAGATGCTCGTCCCCCATGTTTAGAGAGTGAGTGGGAACCTCGGGTGTGATAACAGTAGAATGAGATGGAATCTCAACTGATGGTATCTCATCTGATGAACTTGATGAATTTTTATAAAATTCAAGAATATCAAGTGTATTTTCGTCATCACTGTCATCAGGAATGAAACGGAATTGAGAGCTAGATCTGGCTGCTTTTTCTTTTGCAATGGATTCCCTAATAGATTTTTCAATGGCATATTGGGGATTTATTTTAACAGCCTGATCTTCAGCTAACAATTCTTCTATGGATTTCTTATGTTGTTCATGACCAAGAAGTTCATCATGACAAGTGTTTAATAACACTTGTATTTCTTGTATGTCTTGGATGAAATCATGAGAAAGAGATTGTGGTGGTGATTGGTTAAGGTAAGGCTGTGGAGGTTGATCAAAATGACGTGCGTCATAATTGTCATAAGGTTCGTGCTCAAAGATAGTTGTGTACCTATTTTGGCAATCAGAGCTGAAATGTAAACCTCCACAGTATGTACAACAGTTGAACTGTTGCGACTGATTCTGTGAGTTATGTGGATATTGGTCAAAACCAAGTTCGTAATCGTTACAAGGAACTTGTTCATGGAAAAGCTGGTTCCCAGTTTGACTATTAGAACTGTCATGAGGACCTCCACAATACTCACAAGAAAAACTCAGTGTATCTTGATACGAAACATCATTGAAATTTGAATGATATGATTCTTGCTCGTATGAGTTGTGAGGAAGGTGGTTGAAATTGTTTTGAGAATATTCACAAAAGTTCTGATCATAATCAGAGGTGAATGTAGGTTCAGTTCTCAAAAGATAACAAGCACAAAGTTCATGGCGAAATCCACAATCCTTGCAATTGCACCGTTCACAAAGTGAACCATCCCCTAACGGATCTCCACAACTAACGCAATGAAGTTGTTTCAACGAAGATGTTTGAGGAGGGTTGTTAGGAAGATTTGGTGAATCATGAAGAGAATTTGGATTTATGAACAAATTGCACACAGTACAAAATCTGTTACTACAATTATTTCCACACTTCTCACAAATACACCGGAAACAACGATAGCCGTTCTCAATCGGGCTTTTACAATGAAAACATGTGTAGCCGAGAGACGCCATAAGAATTATACATGAGAGAGGTATAAGAAGGTAGAATCAAACGGATAGAGGGTAAGGAAAAATATTTTTGGGTTTTTTGTGTTCGTTGAAAACTTATTTAAAATGTTTTTGGAAATCGTTTTGAACAACCAAATCGTTTCCTCATAGATCACACCAAGTAATCTTTGAGTAATCTGAAATGGTAAAATTTTACGATTCGTTTTGTTTTTATATGAAAATAAGAAAATATGAACAAAGGTGGTAATATACAAAGGATATGAATATCCAGAATCACTAATCTGTAAATCGTCTTAGAATACGCACACAACCTCCCCGGCAGCGGCGCCAAATTTGGATTGCTCCCGAAACGGTCAACTAAAGTCAACCAAGGTTTTGGTCAACAAAAGTTAAGCCATTTAGGGCTCAATGCAATGATCCAAGGAGTATAGTGTATCCCCGGGTCGTTATGTCCCGACGAGGTGTGAATGGTATTAAAACGGATTTGTGATCGGGTGATTATGAACAGGAAAAAGGTTTTGATTGTTTTTACACTAAGGAATAAAAGGGAATAGCTTAAATAAGCTATAAGAACTAGAACGTGAAAGGAAATTAGCTAGAAACGTTTACAAACCTAAAAACACGAAAGTTAAATTAAAATTACGTAACGTACAAAATAAAATGCGAGTTTTGAGAATTAAAAATCCTACGGAAGTGAAAATTATATTTTTACAAACCTAATGACAAAATAAAATTATTTGAAAAAGAAAAATATTTATTTGACTATTAAATTAATTATTATTAATTAAAAACTATTTATTTATTAACTATCTATTTAATTAATTTAAATTACAAAAGCTACTAGATGAACAGTAAAAATTACAAAATAATTTTTACAGATTACTAATAACTTATAAAACTTAGAAAAATTATAAAAACTTATCCTAGATTAAAATTTAATAGTAAAACTATTTTATTTATTATTTATAACTAAAACTATTTAAACTAAAATGATTTTTAATAAATACTAAATAAAAAGTAAAAATTCTGGGAAAAATATTATAAGTATAAAATAGGTGCAAAAAACTATAAAAAATATAAAATGTAGAAAAAGCTTATCAATAAGCAGTTAAATAAGCTAAAACTGCTTAAAGGGGAAAAGGAACTTTTGGGTGTTAAATAAAAAAGTGTGCAAGTAAAAACCAAGAATAGACCCTAGGGCGCTTGGCATACAGGTACACACTATCACCTTCACAAGGGGGGAGGTCTCAGGTTCGAGCCTGCCTCACCCCCTTTTTGTAAAACATTTTTTTTTATTTTTCTTTTTACACAACTGCTTAAATACCAATATTATGTAACTTTTATAAAACCAAACTTTCTAAAACTCCACAATAAGCTGTAAATGAGCTTAAAAAGCTCAACAGTTGAACTTTAGAGCTTTAAATGGAAATTTAAGGTGAAAAAGCTTCTAATAAGCTAAAAGCTATGAACCAAAGCTAAAATAAAATGGAAGCAAGTGAGATAAGTACAAAATAAGCTAAATCATAAGGAAAAGCTCAATGAATAAGCTGAACAGTGGAAATAAGCAAATCCAATTTGCTCAGAACCCACAGGCCTGCAGGCTTATTGCAGGCCTCTTAGAGCTTATCAAATAAGCTAGGAAGCCTGAAACAACCCTGAAACCATCAAGTTAGGTGCATGAGCTTCTCAAAAAACCAATTACCATAACTTAATACCCACAGATAAGCTCACAATGAGCTTGTGAACATGGTTCCATACACTGACCACTCAGTGTAAGGTTTCAGTGGTGAGACTTTGATGAGCAAAATTAAATAAGCAAATAAGCATGTAAAGGGAAAATAAGCACTTTAATAGATAGCTAGCCAGAAGGGCTTCCTAAAATGATTAAAAAAACTTAAGCTAATTAGGACTAGTGAACAAGAAATAAGCTTATGGAAAGTGGACTAACCCCTGGGTACAAGGGAGGTTTTTAGCAAACAGGCCAAAAGAAAGGACAAAATAAGCAGTTAATAAGCTAAATAAAAATAAAATAAAAATATTCTAGTGAAGATAAGCAACAAAATATCAAGTTCCCAAAAGCTCAAGTCATGAAACTGAATAATAAGACCTACACAAAATTCACCAATTAATTCAAAAAACAGATTACATGAAATTTTTGACTTTTTGTGATGAACTCTAATTTTGAATTTTGTGAACTTTGGTCCTAATTTACTGATTAAACATGAAATAATAAGGTGTAATGATACTATTAGAAACTAACCTAACAACTTTTGAGTGGATTTGAATGATTATGGTTACTAAAAATCTAACAGTGAATAAATAACAAAGGGTGAGAGGTGATTTTTTACTTTTTCACAAATGACCTTTGGATTTTAAGGTTTATATGACCTATCTGAACCTAAGGTGACATGTTAGAACCAAAAACAACAACACTAACAACCTTAAACATGTACTAAACAACAAATCCAAACACCACTTTTGAAAAGACTCACTTGTGATTTTCAAAGGAAAAACTTACTTAGGGCCATAACACTTATCCACAATGACTTATTAAGAAGTAAAAAAGCTATTCTAAGCATACAAACATTGAAATTAACAACAAATATCAAAGAATCATAAATCACCTATTAAGACAGTTAAGATGAAATTGTGAGCAAACAGATAAAACAGTGAACAATTATGAGATTTTAAGCTATATCTAGACTAGTAAACACCAAATAGCACAGAGAACAAAGAATAAGCAGTAAAATAGCATTCAAACAGTTAAATGTAAAATTGGTACTAAAGGGCTTACAAGATGCAATCTAGCTTGAATCAATGAACCAAGGACTAAATACACTTCCTACAGCCTCCCTTGAAGCACTAATACCCTTGCAATCCACAATGAACAATAATCCTTGCTTCTTCTTCCTTTCAAACTGATTTTTTATTTTTTTTCACTAATTTTCTTATATTTTTGGTATTGTGGAATAAAACTGAGTTCCACTTCCTTTAAAGCTTATAAAAGGTTAAAGATAGTCAAAATGATCTTAAAAGAACTTGAAACAACAAAATTTAACAAGGTTTAGTGAGATTGTCAGTTTCACTAAGAATTGCCAAAAACTGCCTTTTGATAACAAATCTTGAAATTAAAGTTAGATTAAGTTTACAATATATTAAAAAGACTGAATTCAACACTTTAGAACTAAAGGAAACAACTGGAATTGAAATTACATTAAATTCGACACTACATTACACTAAAAATTACTCTACTAACTAACTACTAAAAAAAACTCTCCTCTCTCTGTTTTTTTCGTGACTTATAAGGTTCCTTGGGGTCCTCAATGACTTTCCCACTTTAGTTCTCAGCCCTTGGATGTCCACAATTGATCTTGGCCATTCTTCTATTTTTGGCGCCAAAAAGTCTTCAACAGCTTTCCATGATAACTTGAGGACTTTTTATAACAATAAATGCTTCTTGGAATGTTGTTGAGGCCAAGGGAACATGGTGTGGTGGAGGTGATGTGGAGGTATGGAGGGGTTGGTGTTGCAGGTTTGTCACGTGGGGAAGGAGGGAAGGAGTGGTTTGACGTAGGGTTGACTGGGGAGAGGTTATATAAACGGGGTGTGTTGTTTGTTTAGTTATTGGCAGTAAGGGAAATGGGAGGAGTTGTTCAATGGGTTTTTGTTGGTGCCGGGACGGGAGCGCGTGGAGTCTGGACGGCCGGGGCGCTGGGCGCGCGGGGCCGGCGTGTGACAGCCCCAGGCCGCGGCGCCGGTTGGTTATTGGGTTATGATACATAACAAGGGTCCTTTGGTTTTTAGTTACAATACGCAACGGCCATTCTTGTTATTGCTAAAAGTTTGGATAAAAAATAGTCATTGCAAACTGTCCAAAGTTAGTCCAGGATTTATCTTGCCAGTTCCATCGTACAAGGACATAAAGGATTTTTCCATTTTGAAACACCCGAGACCTTAAATGACATTTTTCAAAGTTGAGGGGCCAGTTTTGCATTTTTGCAACTTGAACTCCAATGGTAAAATCTTGTATTTCAAGATTCCTGGGGACTACTTGTTGACTTTCTTCAAAATGTTTTATCCAAGGCCATTTCTGCCATTTTCTGAAAGTATAGGGACTGATTTTGACAATTTTGCTTAGTTTTTCGTTTGTTTTCAATCCTTTACACCTGAAACGCTTAAAAACACACTCAAAAGATATTTTTGACATTATTTGGTCGTTTTCAGGTGTTTTTGGTCGTTTTGGTTCGGAAAATGGAAGGAAAGATATGTGTAAAAAAGCACATATCAAGGCTTCAATTTGCCCCACTAGCCAAACAGTAAGCTTAAGAGAAAAGCTAGATAAAAGGTTATGAACTTGGGCTTTTGGACTGCTTTCAGTGTACAGGGCAGATTTAAACTCAGATAGGCAACTTTGGACACAAAATCAGTTAAGCAAATGATGTCCTAATCCAATTATTCTTTTTGAATGTGAAATATCACCCACAAGTGAACTCAAATCAACAATTAGAATGTAATTCCAACAAGTATTAAGTACTAGAGATGATCTACAAGTTTGATCAAAAACTGCTCAGAAATATTTTTGACTTTTATGATTTTTTTTACTAAGTTGACTAAATCCTAATTCTAATGATCTAAACTGAATTATTATTGAATATTAAGTTATGATGCAACTAATTTCAGCTGACTTAACAAGATATGCAACTAATGTAATAATTATGCTAACCTAAAATCACCCACAGTTAACTGTTTTTAAGAATTAGAGAGCAACTTTGACTTTTACTAAATAACCTACTATTTTTATACTAGTTTTACTCTAATATGAACCTAAGTTTAATGTCTAAACCATTTTTACCAACTGAATCACATGTAACCACAGTTAAACACACTATACCAAACACCCCTTTACTGACTGTTATGCAAATTATGAGAAGCAATTCTGAGATCAAATCAAACAAACCACCACTCAAGCAGATAATATGATCAACCAACTATAATGAAGCTCAGAAACATAGATCTTAACAGCAAAACCACTCAGAATCACAAATCACAGTTTATGACAGATTTGAAGCTATATCACACAAAACTAATGTATACTATTGAAATAAGATGCAAACTACTACTGTCAATCTAAATTATAACTAAGCTACACTAATCAACCAGCAAACAAACACTAATAACAGATCTAAACTAACAACTATATTATGCAACTTTTGAGTGGAAAATGTAAATTTAGAACTTACAAACAACCTCTCAGCCAAACAGAGAGGGTCTCCCACACAGCCTATCTCTAGATAGGCTAAGCACTTCCAGTTCTCTGCCTAGCTTATCAACTCAATCCTTCTGAATAAGCTCAGCTTACTGGATAAGCTGAGTTTGACTTATTGTTGACTTTTTTTTGTATTTGAGAGATTTAGTTCTAATTAATTCCCTACACCACTCACAGAAGCTATATGAGCTTAAATGAGTTGTTACTAAGAGAAAACTAGCTTATTGAAGCTAGGTTTTAGAATTTGAAAACATATTTTTTTTGGTTTTATAGAGTTTTTCTGTTTTTTTTATGTTTTTGATATAAGATGAAGAAAATGAAAGTAGTATTGTTTATATAAGCTAAAAATGTTTTATAAGAGCTTAGTAAACAGTATATGAGCTTATTGAACTACTAATAAGCTAAATGATACTCAAAGTAAATAAAAGGAAATTGAAATATAAAAGAGAAAACTAAAATTTTATTAATAAAAGCAGAATTACAATATTTGAAAAGCTGAGAATACAATTTGACAGAGTTTAGCTACTTAAAACTACACACTGCTAATGAAGGAGGAGGGGGTTTATATAGGAGATGAGGGTGAGGTCTTGGATCCTTCTAGCAGTCTCATGTCATCAATCCGAGTGAGGGTGTGTTTCTTTTGAGTCCTTATCGGCCCTTGATTACTCCTTGGTCCCCAATCTATCAATCACAGCCGTAGGATTTAATTCCCCAATCATGTGGCACTCACTTTCACACGGATTGCCACTCTGGCATTCTCTGACTTGTCAGGGAGCATCTAAAAGCATGTACGAATGACTCAATTGCCCTTAATTGTGGTGATTTTGGCCAATTGGGGGTCGGGGTAAATTAGGGTTCTAAGGTGAATAGGGAATTCTGGGTAAAGGGTGAAAAGGGGGGCGGGTAAATATTTTGGGGTAATAAATTATGTTTGTTTGACCGGGTTTGTGGGAGTTTGACCAGGAAGGAGTGTGGGCCGGGTTTTATTTAAAGGGAAATGGGCTGTGGTAGTTTTGGGCTAGGATAGGGTATTGGGTTTATGGGTTTAAGATAAAGGTTGGGGTGGATTTATTATTAAATCCGTTTGGTTTATAGTGTAGGTTTTAGGACTAATAATTCCAAGGACCAAAATTGAAATTCTTAATTCTTCAAGGGTAAATTCTGCCAAATATCCAAAATGTGATCCAAGGGCTTCTTTTGTCTTTTTCTAATTCTTTGAGGACTATTGTTGACATATCTTCTAAAAATATTTTCAAGGGACTATTTTTGCCAAATGATGAAACTTGAGGGACTGAAATCGCCAATTCTTCAAAGTTTGCTCCAAGGATCATTTCCGATATTCTTTGATTCTCTAAGGGTCTTTTTGGAAATTTTAGCTCAATTGATGATGAAATGCTTCCCCGGCCTTGACTTTTGCCACTTTCCATTCTCGTGCTTGTTTTTATCGGTTTTCTTTGATTTTATGTCCATTTGTGAAATATCCGTACCTGCACGATCAGAAACACAAAAACACAATATCTTTGGCATTTATGGTTAGTTTTTGGTCGTTTTGGTCTTAATTTGGTAAATAAAAGGTGTATGAATAAGCATACACCAAAATCCCCCAGACTAAGGTATTGCCGTGTCCTCACGCAATGTAATCACATCACGCTTTTGAGATAAATAATTTCATAACTCTTTTTACTAACTTTGAAAAGTAGTAAAGATGTTCAAAAGAGATACAAAACCATTTATTCCTAAAACGCCCCGTTATTCCATTTTATTATTCCTACATATATTACACTACTATTTTTGAACTTTTCACACTTTATTCAGGTGACGGTATGCCAACTTTCATTATTTTGAAATAACGTTTAGGGTCATAGAGTAGAAACACAATTCATAGAAATGTGACCATAAGGATAAAATTCATCGTCCTTGATTTTTCACAAGCTCCCAAACTAATCTTATGAACGAGATCACCGTTTATTTACAAGTTAGATGCCAAAACTACTCATCGTAGTTACTTGTGTAAAACCTCTTGTTCCCATATCTTAGTGTATCTAATTATTTTATTTTTGTGAGATAAATGAATTGCTTCATATTTTCTTGTTTTCGATATGATTTAATCCGATAAAGATACCAAGAATTCTAACGCTAAGTAGTTATCGATCTTCTCTTAAGAACCACTGCCCCAAAAATGAGGTCCACATCAAGGATTTTTGATACTTATACACTCTTATTCACATACAACGAAGACTTTGGAATCATACATCATAATAGACATAAGTTTGGGAGTACTACACGTGCACCTCATGTGCCCGATATAGGATCATTCACATGCACCTCACGTGCCACCAACTTGTCTAATCACTAAAGCACATATCCATACATCTCATAATTGACTTTTTCTTTCTCTTTTTTTTTCATTTTTTTTCTTTCTTTTTCTTGCCTTAGTAACTTTTCAACTCCGAACCTTCACGGTTTCAATCCAAGACCTTACCGCCTTTAGAAGTAAGGATCCAAGGCCCGATCTCAATCCGAAGTCTCAAAGCACCTTAGCTCTAATGAATACCGGGCTTTAAAGGGTAGCTCCGAAACCACATACGTACAACTCAATACAACGTAATACAATACAATATAACTCAATACTATTGGCGTGTATCCTTGATGTGTACCCAATTTTTCAAGCAAAGATTCTCTTTAAGAAGATAAAGAACTAAATTTCGTCAAAACCGAGACATCTTTAATTATTATACACAAGATATGGGGTGAAACAACTTGGTGGGAACAAAAGGCCACAAGTACCTTCGATGAGCTTTAAAGAGAACCAACTACTCCATGTATGACATCTAACTTCTAAATAAACACTATCATTTCTCGCTCTTCGCCTTTTTAACAAATCTCAAATAATGAGATCCGCGAATACTTAGCCAATAATCAGCCACGCATATATAAAGTCAAATACGGAGACTTTCAAACTCTTAAGAAAGAATTCGCATTTTCTAATTCCTTATGTAAAAGACTAGCGAAAGCTTTTAAGCTGCGCATGTATAAAGTCAAGTACGGGAACTTTGCAGATTCTTAAGAAAGAATCCGCGTTTTATAGCTCCTTGTGTACAAAACTAGCACAAGCTTATATGATTATCATTGGTTAAGGGAACAAGCTAGTGCTCAACACGCCCGGTGAAGTCAAAATTTTATTCATACTCTCGCCAGCTGGAAAGTCAACAAGGTGCCAAAACACTTATTATATTTTTGCACAATTTTTCAACTTTTTCTCATTTTTTTGTGTTTTTTCACAAATTTTCATCATATTTTTCAAATTTTCAAAATTTTTCAGTTTTTGCATTTTTAAGGAAAAATGGGGTTGCGAGAGTAAACGAAAAAGGTGAAAGTGCAAGGTCAAATCAAATCGAAGATTCACCCCCCAAACTAAAGATAAACATTGTCCTCAATGTTTCAAAGGTAAGGGTAATCCTAACAAAAATCTAGGCCGTTTATTAATTATGCCAAAAGATAAACGTTAGTCGATAAGATTAGGATATTGGATGAGCAACAAAGAATGAGACTCGAGTTGAGACAAAACAACGAGCACGAGAGTCTTCAAACTTCGGGTGAATCCTGGACGTAAACAAACAACAACCACAAAACACGAGAAACGGAAGAGGTGACCCTCCTCACGTCACACTTATTAGTAAATAAAAAGAAAATAAAAGGATAAGCATGGGGTGCCTCCCACGAAGCGCTTGTTTTTTATCGAGTCGTATAGCTTAGACTCGCCCCGAATTTAATTAATCATGGGGGAGCAAATGGAGCGGACACCCGGCATAAAAAACGGAGATGCCGGGGTCCAAGACGGTATCTTCACTCCCGGTGGAGTGGAAAAGTGAAGAAATGATGGGATAAGTAAAGAAAAGGTGAAACACACGGATGACGAAAGCAAAGTCAAATTCTGAATCACGGGTGGGTTGGGTGGGTAAAATATCAAGCACCGGAACATCATAGTTAGAAACCTCTTCCACCACTCCAACAATATCTTCATCCGTATCGGATTTAAAATCTAAATCAGGTGGTTTCGCGGGTGGACGAGAAGATGGTAAATCGAAGAGAAATGAGTCAGCTTCAGAAAGTAAATCATCATCTTGTATTTCTTCAAGAACATTTCTTCGAAGGGCGTTCTCGTCATTCTCAATATCCGGTGGTATCGAGTCAACCGTGGCAAGAAATAAATCGACATCCTCTAAAAGAGGGTCACGTGACGGATTATCGGAAATAAGTAAAGAATCAATCTGAAAATGAAAGCACTCGTAATCCGGAAGAGAGATATCAGCATGAATAGTGGGACTGCCACTACTCGTCTCTTCAAAACGAAAAATTTCAAGCTCGGGTAAAAAGTCACTATCCATATCGGGGATAGGAAATGAAGAGGTAATCATTGGATCATAAGACGGAGTCGGATTTTTTAAAGCTTCGATCTTTGAAATAAGAAGATTGATATTGGATAATTTTTCACGAAGTAAATCATCTTCGATCTCATCGTCATCAAGGTCAAAATCCTTTATCTCCCCTAACTCATAATCGGAACGCGATCCCTCAACATCATCGATATCTCCACAAGAGTCTTCATCATTCGTAGTATACTCATTGTGAGAATCGGAATAACTTTCTACATCATCATTCTCGACGTGATTATCATCAAACGGTAAATCATTCGTATCAATGGTTTCAAAGAGAAGGTTCGAATAAATAGTTATATTTTCGTTTGGAACATCCTCAACCGGATGAGTATCATCATCATTCGAATTCGAATCCACGGAATTATCTTCAACAAATTCACCATCACCGTTAGAATTTTCCCCGGACTCACTTGGTGTAACACCCCCCAAAAGTTGTCAATAACAGCGGAAGACTTAACAATGACAGCGGAAGACTTTCGGGGTATTACTTCAAGGATCTTTGTCACAATTATAATAAACGACACAAAATGATATATAAAAGTTTAATTTATT
>LBNU01001827.1:27667-54958 GCA_014162995.1 Artemisia annua | reverse complement strand
AGCAATTGTCACTTACATGATGAGATCCGTTTTCCCTAAAGGCTAACTATATTAGGGCAATTTGTCCCTTAAATGATAAGAGCCTTTGTCCCCAAAGGCTCACTTGTTGAGAGCAATTGTACCTTACTTTATGGGAGCCGTTGTCCTTAAACGCTTGCTCATTTGATGAGACCAATTGCCCTTTACATGATGATAGCCGTTGTCCCTAATGCGTTTACACTTGATAAGAGGAACTGTCACTTACATGATGAGATCCGTTGTCCCTAAAGGCTAACTTTATGAGGGCAATTTTCACCTATATTATCAGAGCCGTTGTCCCTAAAGACTCACTTGTTAAGAGCAATTGCACCTTATGTTATGGGGGTCGTTGTCCCTAGACGCTTGCTCACTTGATGAGAGCAATTACCCTTTACATGATGATAGTCGTTCCCTAATGCTTGCACCTTTGATAAGAGCAATTGTCACTTACATGATTAGATCTGTTGTCCCTAACGACTAACTTCATGAGGGCAATTTATCTCTTAAAAGATACGAGCCGTTGTCCCTACAGGCTTACTTGTTGAGAGCAATTGTACCTTACTTTATGGGAGTCGTTGTCCCTAAACACTTGCTCACTTTATGGGAGTAATTGCCCATTTCACGGTGATAGTCGTTGTCCCTAATGCTTGCACACTTGATAAGAGCAATTGTCACTTATATGATGAGATCCGCTGTCCCTAAAGGCTAACTTTATGAGGCCAATTTGTCCCTTACATGATAAAAGCCGTTGTCCCTAAAGGCTCACCTGTTGAGAGCAATTGTACCTTACTTTATGGGAGCCGTTGTCCCTAAACGCTTGCTCACTTGATGAGAGCAATTGCCCTTTACATGATGATAGCCGTTGTCCCTAATGCTTGCACACTTGATAAGAGCAATTGTCACTTACATGATGAGATCCGTTGTCCCTAAAGGCTAACTTTATGAGGGCAATTTGTCCCTTACATGATAAGAGCCGTTGTCCCTAAAGGCTCACTTGTTGAGAGCAATTGTACCTTACTTTATGGGAGCCGTTGTCCCTAAACGCTTGCTCACTTGATGAGAGCAATTGCCCTTTACATGATGATAGCCGTTGTCCCTAATGCTTGCACACTTGATAAGAGCAATTGTCACTTACATGATGAGATCCGTTGTCCCTAAAGGCTAACTTTATGAGGGCAATTTGTCCCTTACATGATAAGAGCCGTTGTCCCTAAAGGCTCACTTGTTGAGAGCAATTGTACCTTACTTTATGGGAGCCGTTGTCCCTAAACGCTTGCTCACTTGATGAGAGCAATTGCCCTTTACATGATGATAGCCGTTGTCCCTAATGCTTGCACACTTGATAAGAGCAATTGTCACTTACATGATGAGATCCGTTGTCCCTAAAGGCTAACTTTATGAGGGCAATTTGTCCCTTACATGATAAGAGCCGTTGTCCCTAAAGGCTCACTTGTTGAGAGCAATTGTACCTTACTTTATGGGAGCCGTTGTCCCTAAACGCTTGCTCACTTGATGAGAGCAATTGCCCTTTACATGATGATAGCCGTTGTCCCTAATGCTTGCACACTTGATAAGAGCAATTGTCACTTACATGATGAGATCCGTTGTCCCTAAAGGCTAACTTTATGAGGGCAATTTGTCCCTTACATGATAAGAGCCGTTGTCCCTAAAGGCTCACTTGTTGAGAGCAATTGTACCTTACTTTATGGGAGCCGTTGTCCCTAAACGCTTGCTCACTTGATGAGAGCAATTGCCCTTTACATGATGATAGCCGTTGTCCCTAATGCTTGCACACTTGATAAGAGCAATTGTCACTTACATGATGAGATCCGTTGTCCCTAAAGGCTAACTTTATGAGGGCAATTTGTCCCTTACATGATAAGAGCCGTTGTCCCTAAAGGCTCACTTGTTGAGAGCAATTGTACCTTACTTTATGGGAGCCGTTGTCCCTAAACGCTTGCTCACTTGATGAGAGCAATTGCCCTTTACATGATGATAGCCGTTGTCCCTAATGCTTGCACACTTGATAAGAGCAATTGTCACTTACATGATGAGATCCGTTGTCCCTAAAGACTAACTTTATGAGGGCAATTTGTCCCTTACATGATAAGAGCTGTTGTCCCTAAAGGCTCACTTGTTTAAAGCAATTGTACCTTACTTGATGGGAGTCGTAATCCCTAAACGCTTGATCACTTGATGAGAGCAATTTCCCTTTACATGATGATAGCCGTTGTCCCTAATTCTTGCACACTTGATAAGAGCAGTTGTCACTTACATGATGAGATCCGCTGTCCCTAAAGGCTAACTTTATGAGGCCAATTTGACCCTTACATAATAAGAGCCGTTGTCCCTAAAGGCTCACCTGTTGAGAGCAATTGTACCTTACTTTATGGGAGTCGTTGTCCCTAAACGCTTGCTCATTTGACAAGAGGAATTGCCCTTTACATGATGATAGCAGTTGTCCATAATGCTTGCACCTTGATAAGAGCAATTGTCACTTACATGATGAGGTCCGTTGTCCCTAAAGACTAACTTTATGAGGGCAATTTGTCCCTTACATGATATGAGCCGTTGTCCCTAAAAGCTCACTTCTTTAGAGTAATTGTACCTTACTTAATCGGAGTCGTTGTCCATTAACGCTTGCTCACTTGATTAGAGCAATTGCCCTTTAGATGATGATAGCCATTGTCCCTAATTCTTGCACCTTTGATAAGAGCAATTGTCACTTACATGATGAGATCCGTTGTCCCTAAAGGCTAACTTTATCAGGGCAATTTGCCCCTTACATGATAAGAGTCATTGTCCCTAAAGGCTCACTTGTTGAGAGCAATTGTACCTTACTTTATGGGAGTCGTTGTCCCTAAACACTTGCTCACTTGATGAGAGCAATTGCCCTTTACATGATGATAGTCGTTATCCCTAATGCTTGCACCTTTGATAAGAGCAATTGTCACTTACACGATGAGATCCGTTGTCCCTAACGACTAACTTTATGAGGGCAATTTGTCCCTTAAATTATAAGAGCCGCTGTCCCTAAAGGCTCACTTGTTGAGAGCAATTGTACCTTACTTTATGGGAGCCATTGTCCCTAAACGCTTGTTCACTTGGTTAGAGCAATTGCCCTTTACATGATGATAGCCATTGTCCCTAATGCTTGCACCTTTGATAAGAGCAATTGTCACTTACATGATGAGATCCGTTGTCCCTAAAGACTAACTTCATGAGGGCAATTTGTCCCTTAAATGATAAGAGCCATTGTCCCTAAAGGCTGACTTGTTGAGTGCAATTGTACCTTACTTTATGGGAGCCGTAGTCTCTAAACGCTTGCTCACTTGATTAGAGCAATTGCCCTTTACATGATGATAGCCAGTGTCCCAAATGCTTGCACCTTTGATAAGAGCAATTGTCACTTACATGACGAGATCCGTTGACCCTAAAGGCTAACTTTATAAAGGCAATTAGTCCCTTACATGATAAGAGCCGTTGTCCCTAAAGGCTCACTTGTTGAGAGCAATTGTACCTTACTTGATGGGAGTCGTTGTCCCTAAACGCTTGCTCACTTGATGAGAGCAACTGCCCTTTACATGATGATAGCCGTTGTCCCTAATGCTTGCACACTTGATAAGAACATTTTTCACTTACATGATGAGATCCGCTGTCCCTAAAGGCTAACTTTATGAGGCCAATTTGTCCCTTACATGATAAGAGCCATTGTCACTAAAGGCTCACGTGTTGAGAGCAATTGTACCTATCTTGATGGGAGCCGTTTTCCCTAAACGCTTGCTCACTTGATGAGAGCAATTGCCCTTTACATGATGATAGCCATTGTCCCTAATGCTTGCACCTTTGATAAGAGCAAATGCCACTTACATGATGAGATCCATTGTCCCTAAAAACTAACTTTATGTGGGCAATTTGTCCCTTACATGATAAGAGCCGTTGTCCCTAAAGGCTCATTTGTTGAGAGCAATTGTTCCTTACTTTATGGGAGCCGTTGTCTCTAAACGCTTGCTCACTTGATGAGAGTAATTGCCCTTTACATGATAAGAGCAATTGTTCCTTAAAGCTTCCACCATTGATAAGAGCAATTGTCACTTACATGATGAGATCCGTTGTCCCTAACGACTAACTTTATGAGGGCAATTTGTCCCTTACAAGATAAGAGCAGTTGTCCCTAAAGGCTCACTTGTTGAGAGCTATTGTACCTTACTTGATGGGAGCCGTTGTCCCTAATTCTTGCACAGTTGATAAGAGCAATTGTCACTTTCATGATGTGATCCGCTATCCCTAAAGGCTAACTTTATGAGGCCAATTTGTCCCTTACATGATAAGAGCCGTTGTCCTTAAAGAATCACCTGTTGAGAGCAATTGTACCTTACTTTATGGGAGCCGTTGTCCCTAAACGCTTGCTCACTTGATGAGAGGAATTGCCCTTTACATGATGATAGTCGTTATCCCTAATGCTTGCACCTTTGATAAGAGCAATTGTCACTTACATGATGAGATCCATTGTCCCTAACGACTAACTTTATGAGGGCAATATGTCCCTTAAAAGATAAGAGCCGCTGTCCCTAAAGGCTCACTTGTTAAGAGCAATTGTACCTTACTTTATGGGAGCCGTTGTCCCTAAACGCTTGTTCACTTGGTTAGAGCAATTGCCCTTTACATGATGATAGCCATTGTCCCTAATGCTTGCACCTTTGATAAGAGCAATTGTCACTTACATGATGAGATCCGTTGACCCTAAAGGCTAACTTTATGAGGGCAATTAGTCCCTTACATGATAAGAGCCATTTTCCCTAACGGCTCACTTGTTGAGAGCAATTGTAGCTTACTTGATGGGAGTCGTTGTCCCTAAACGCTTGCTCACTTGATGAGAGTAATTGCCCTTTACATGATGATAGCCGTTGTCCCAAATGCTTGCACACTTGATAAGAGCAATTTTCACTTACATGATGAGATCCGCTGACCCTAAAGGCTAACTTTATGAGCCAATTTGTCCCTTATATGATAAGAGCCGTTGTCCTAAACGCTTGCTCACATGATGAGAGCAATTGCCCTTTACATGATTATACCCGTTGTCCCTAATGCTTGCACCCTTGATAAGAGCAATTGTCACTTACCATGACTTGATGAGAGCAATTTCCCTTTACATGATGATAGCCGTTGTCCCTAATTCTTGCACACTTGATAAGAGCAATTGTCACTTACATGATGAGATCCGCTGTCCCTAAAGGCTAACTTTATGAGGCCAATTTGACCCTTACATGATAAGAGCCGTTGTCCCTAAAGGCTCACCTATTGAGAGCCATTGTACCTTACTTTATGGGAGTCGTTCTCCCTAAACGCTTGCTCATTTGACAAGAGGAATTGCCCTTTACATGATGATAGCAGTTGTCCCTAATGCTTGCACCTTGATAAGAGCAATTGTCACTTACATGATGAGGTCCGTTGTCCCTAAAGACTAACTTTATGAGGGCAATTTGTCCCTTACATGATATGAGCCGTTGTCCCTTAAAGCTCACTTCTTTAGAGTAATTGTACCTTACTTAATCGGAGTCGTTGTCCATTAACGCTTGCTCACTTGATTAGAGCAATTGCCCTTTAGATGATGATAGCCATTGTCCCTAATTCTTGCACCTTTGATAAGAGCAATTGTCACTTACATGATGAGATCCGTTGTCCCTAAAGGCTAAATTTATCAGGGCAATTTGCCCCTTACATGATAAGAGTCATTGTCCCTAAAGGCTCACTTGTTGAGAGCAATTGTACCTTACTTTATGGGAGTCGTTGTCCCTAAACACTTGCTCACTTGATGAGAGCAATTGCCCTTTACATGATGATAGTCATTATCCCTAATGCTTGCACCTTTGATAAGAGCAATTGTCACTTACATGATGAGATCCGTTGTCCCTAACGACTAACTTTATGAGGGCAATTTGTCCCTTAAATTATAAGAGCCGCTGTCCCTAAAGGCTCACTTGTTGAGAGCAATTGTACCTTACTTTATGGGAGCCATTGTCCCTAAACGCTTGTTCACTTGGTTAGAGCGATTGCCCTTTACATGATGATAGCCATTGTCCCTAATGCTTGCACCTTTGATAAGAGCAATTGTCACTTACATGATGAGATCCGTTGACCCTAAAGGCTAACTTTATGAGGGCAATTAGTACCTTACATGATAAGAGCCGTTGTCCCTAAAGGCTCACTTGTTGAGAGCAATTGTAGCTTACTTGATGGGAGTCGTTGTCCCTAAACGCTTGCTCACTTGATGAGAGTAATTGCCCTTTACATGATGATAGCCGTTGTCCCTAATGCTTGCTCACTTGATAAGAGAAATTTTCACTTACATGATGAGATCCGTTGTCCCTAAAGGCTAACTTTATGAGGCCAATTTGTCCCTTATATGATAAGAGCCGTTGTCCCTAAACGCTTGCTCACATGATGAGAGCAATTGCTCTTTACATGATTATACCCGTTGTCCCTAATGCTTGCACCTTTGATATGAGCAATTGTCACTTACATGATGAGATCCGTTGTCCCTAGAGACTAACTTTATGAGGGCAATTTGTCCCTTACATGATAAGAGCCGTTGTCCCTAAAGGCCCACTTGTTTAGAGCAATTGTACCTTAGTTGATGGGAGNCGTTGTCCCTAAACGCTTGCTCACATGATGAGAGCAATTGCTCTTTACATGATTATACCCGTTGTCCCTAATGCTTGCACCTTTGATATGAGCAATTGTCACTTACATGATGAGATCCGTTGTCCCTAAAGACTAACTTTATGAGGGCAATTTGTCCCTTACATGATAAGAGCCGTTGTCCCTAAAGGCCCACTTGTTTAGAGCAATTGTACCTTAGTTGATGGGAGTCGTTGTCCCTAAATGCTTGATCACTTGATGAGAGCAATTTCCCTTTACATGATGATAGCCGTTGTCCCTAATTCTTGCACACTTGATAAGAGCAATTGTCACTTACATGATGTGATCCGCTATCCCTAAAGGGTAACTTTATGAGGCCAATTTGTCCCTTACATGATCAGAGCCGTTGTCCTTAAAGAATCACCTGTTGAGAGCAATTGTACCTTACTTTATGGGAGCCGTTGTCCCTAAACGCTTGCTCACTTGATGAGAGGAATTGCCCTTTACATGATGATAGTCGTTATCCCTAATGCTTGCACCTTTGATAAGAGCAATTTTCACTTACATAATGAGATCCGTTGTCCCTAACGACTAACTTTATGAGGGCAATTTGTCCCTTAAAAGATAAGAGCCGCTGTCCCTAAAGTCTCACTTGTTGAGAGCAATTGTACCTTACTTTATGGGAGCCGTTGTCCCTAAACGCTTGTTCACATGNGAGGGCAATTTGTCCCTTAAAAGATAAGAGCCGCCGTCCCTAAAGGCTCACTTGTTGAGAGCAATTGTACCTTACTTTATGGGAGCCGTTTTCCCTAAACGCTTGTTCACTTGGTTAGAGCAATTGCCCTTTACATGATGATAACCATTGTCCCTAATGCTTGCACCTTTGATAAGAGCAATTGTCACTTACATGATGAGATCCGTTGACCCTAAAGGCTAACTTTATGAGGGCAATTAGTCCCTTACATGATAAGTGACGTTGTCCCTAAAGGCTAACTTGTTGAGAGCAATTGTAGCTTACTTGATGGGAGTCGTTGTCCCTAAACGCTTGCTCACTTGATGAGAGTAATTGCCCTTTACATGATGATAGCCGTTGTCCCTAATGCTTGCACACTTGATAAGAGCAATTTTCACTTACATGATGAGATCCTCTGTCCCTAAAGGCTAACTTTATGAGGCCAATTTATCCCTTATATGATAAGAGCCGTTGTTCCTAAACGCTTGCTCACATGATGAGAGCAATTGCCCTTTACATGATTATACCCGTTGTCCCTAATGCTTGCACCTTTGATAAGAGCAATTGTCACTTACATGATGAGATCCGTTGTCCCTAAAGACTAACTTTATGAGGGCAATTTGTCCCTTACATGATAAGAGCCGTTGTCCCTAAAGGCTCACTTGTTGAGAGCAATTGTACCTTACTTTATGGGAGCCGTTGTCCCTAAACGCTTGCTCACTTGATGAGAGCAATTGCCCTTTACATGATGATAGCCGTTGTCCCTAATGCTTGCACACTTGATAAGAGCAATTGTCACTTACATGATGAGATCCGTTGTCCCTAAAGGCTAACTTTATGAGGGCAATTTGTCCCTTACATGATAAGAGCCGTTGTCCCTAAAGGCTCACTTGTTGAGAGCAATTGTACCTTACTTTATGGGAGCCGTTGTCCCTAAACGCTTGCTCACTTGATGAGAGCAATTGCCCTTTACATGATGATAGCCGTTGTCCCTAATGCTTGCACACTTGATAAGAGCAATTGTCACTTACATGATGAGATCCGTTGTCCCTAAAGGCTAACTTTATGAGGGCAATTTGTCCCTTACATGATAAGAGCCGTTGTCCCTAAAGGCTCACTTGTTGAGAGCAATTGTACCTTACTTTATGGGAGCCGTTGTCCCTAAACGCTTGCTCACTTGATGAGAGCAATTGCCCTTTACATGATGATAGTCGTTGTCCCTAATGCTTGCACACTTGATAAGAGCAATTGTCACTTACATGATGAGATCCGTTGTCCCTAAAGGCTAACTTTATGAGGGCAATTTGTCCCTTACATGATAAGAGCCGTTGTCCCTAAAGGCTCATTTGTTGAGAGCAATTGTACCTTACTTTATGGGAGCCGTTGTCTCTAAACGCTTCCTCACTTGATTAGAGCAATTGCCTTTTGCATGAAGATAGCCGTTGTCCCTAATGCTTGCACCTTTGATCAGAGCAATTGTCACTTACATGATGAGATCCGTTGTCCCAAAAGGCTAACTTTGTGAGGGAAATTTGTCCCTTACATGATAAGAGCCGGTGTCCCTAAAGGCTCAATTGTTTAGAGCAATTGTACCTTACTTGATGGGAGTCGTTGTCCCTAAACGCTTGATCACTTGATGAGAGCAATTTCCCTTTACATGATGATAGCCGTTGTCCCTAATTCTTGCACACTTGATAAGAGCAATTGTCACTTACATGATGAGATCCGCTGTCCCTAGAGGCTAACTTTATGAGGCCAATTTGACCCTTACATGATAAGAGCCGTTGTCCCTAAAGGCTCACCTGTTGAGAGCAATTGTACTTTACTTTATGGGAGTCGTTGTCCCTAAATGCTTGCTCACATGACAAGAGGAATTGCCATTTACATGATGATAGCAGTTGTCCCTAATGCTTGCACCTTGATAAGAGCAATTATCACTTACATGATGAGGTCTGTTGTCCCTAAAGATTAACTTTATGAGGGCAATTTGTCCCTTACATGATATGAGCCGTTGTCCCTAAAGGCTCACTTCTTTAGAGTAATTGTACGTTACTCAATCGGAGTCGTTGTCCATTAACGCTTGCTCACTTGATTAGAGCAATTGCCCTTTAGATGATGATAGCCATTGTCCCTAATTCTTGCACCTTTGATAAGAGCAATTGTCACTTACATGATGAGATACGTTGTCCCTAAAGGCTAACTTTATCAGGGCAATTTGCCCCTTACATGATAAGAGTCTTTGTCCCTAAAGGCTCACTTGTTGAGAGCAATTGTACCTTACTTTATGGGAGTCGTTGTCCCTAAACGCTTGCTCACTTGAACAGAGCAATTGCCCTTTGCATTGTCATAGCCGTTGTCCCTAATGCTTGCACAGTTGATAAGAGCAATTGTCACTTACATGATGAGATCCGCTTTCCCTAAAGGCTAACTTTATGAGGCCAATTTTTCCCTTACATGATAAGAGCCATTGTCCCTAAAGGCTAACCTGTTGAGAGCAATTGTACGTTACTTTATGGGAGCGATTGTCCCTAAACGCTTGCTCAGTTGATGAGAGCAATTGGCCTTTACATGATGATAGCCATTGTCCCTAATGCTTGCACACTTGATAAGAGCAATTGTCACATACATGATGAGATCCGTTATCCCTAAAGGCTAACTTTATGAGGGCAATTTTCACTTACATTATCGGAGCCGTTGTCCCTAAAGGCTCACTTGTTAAGAGCAATTGCACCTTATATTATGGGAGTCGTTGTCCCTAGATGCTTGCTCACTTGATGAGAGCAATTACCCTTTACATGATGATAGCCGTTCCCTAATGCTTGCACCTTTGATAAGAGCAATTGTCACTTACATGATGAGATCCGTTGTCCCTAACGACTAACTTCATGAGGGCAATTTGTCCCTTACAAGATACGAGCTGTTGTCCCTAAAGGCTCACTTCTTGAGAGCAATTGTACCTTACTTTATGGGAGTCGTTGTACCTAAACGCTTGCTCACTTGATGGGAGCAATTGCCCTTTAAATGATGATAGCCGTTGTCCCTAATGCTTGCACACTTGATAAGAGCAATTGTCACTTATTTGAAGAGATCCGCTGTCCCTAAAGGCTAACTTTATGTGGCCAATTTGTCCCTTACATGATAAGAGCCGTTGTCCCTAAATGCTCACCTGTTGAGAGCAATTGTACCTTACTTTATGGGAGCCGTTGTCCCTAAACGCTTGCTCACTTGATGAGAGCAATTGCCCTTTAAATGATGATAGCCGTTGTCCCTAATGCTTGCACCTTTGATATGAGCAATTGTCACTTACATGATGAGATACGTTGTCCCTAAAGACTAACTTCATTAGGGCAATTTGTCCCTTACATGTTAGGAGCCATTGTCCCTAAAGGCTCACTTGTTGAGAGCAGTTGTACCTTACTTTATAGGAGGCGTTGTCTCTAAACGCTTGCTCACTTGATTAGAGCAATTCCCCTTTACATGATGATAGCCAGTGTCCCTAATGCTTGCACCTTTGATAAGAGGAATTGTCATTTACATGATGAGATCCGTTGACCCTAAAGGCTAACTTTATGAGGCCAATTTGTCCCTTACATGATAAGAGCCGTTGTCCCTAAAGGCTCACCTGTTGAGAGCAATTGTACCTAACTTTATGGGAGCCGTTGTCCCTAAACGCTTGCTCACTTGATGAGAGCAATTGCCCTTCACATGATGATAGCCGTTGTCCCTAATGCTTGCACCTTTGATAAGAGCAATTGTCACTTACATGATGAGATCCATTGTCCCTAAAAACTAACTTTATGAGGGCAATTTGTCCCTTACATGATAAGAGTCGTTGTCCCTAAAGGCTCATTTGTTGAGAGCAATTGTACCTTACTTTATGGGAGCCGTTGTCTCTAAACGCTTCCTCACTTGATGAGAGCAATTGCCCTTCACATGATGATAGCCGTTGTCCCTAATGCTTGCACCTTTGATAAGAGCAATTGTCACTTACATGATGAGATCCATTGTCCCTAAAAACTAACTTTATGAGGGCAATTTGTCCCTTACATGATAAGAGTCGTTGTCCCTAAAGGCTCATTTGTTGAGAGCAATTGTACCTTACTTTATGGGAGCCGTTGTCTCTAAACGCTTCCTCACTTGATTAGAGCAATTGCCTTTTGCATGAAGATAGCCGTTGTCCCTAATGCTTGCACCTTTGATCAGAGCAATTGTCACTTACATGATGAGATCCGTTGTCCCAAAAGGCTAACTTTGTGAGGGAAATTTGTCCCTTACATGATAAGAGCCGGTGTCCCTAAAGGCTCAATTGTTTAGAGCAATTCTACCTTACTTGATGGGAGTCGTTGTCCCTAAACGCTTGCTCATTTGATGAGAGGAATTGCCCATTACATGATAATGGCCATTGTCCCTAATGCTTGCACATTTGACAAGAGCAATTGTCACTTACATGATGAGATCCGTTGTCCCTAAAGACTAACTTTATGAGGGCAATTTGTCCCTTACATGATAAGAGCAGTTCTCCCTAAAGGTCACTTGTTGAGAACAATTGTATCTTACTTGATGGGAGTCGTTGTCCCTAAACGCTTGCTCACTTGATGAGAGCAATTGCCCTTTACATGATGATAGTCGTTGTCCCTAATGCTTGCACACTTGATAATAGCAATTGTCACTTACATGATGAGATCCGCTGTCCCTATAGGCTAACTTTATGAGGCCAATTTGTCCCTTACATGATAAGAGCCGTTGTCCCTAAAGGCTCACTTGTTGAGAGCAATTGTACCTTACTTTATGGGAGCCGTTGCCTCAAAACGCTTGCTCACTTGATTAGAGCAATTGCCCTTTCCATGATGATAGCCATTGTCCCTAATGCTTGCACCTTTGATAAGAGCAATTGTCACTTACATGATGAGATCCGTTGTCCCTAAAGGCTAACTTTATGAGGGCAATTTGACCCTTACATGATAAGAGCCGTTGTGCCTAAAGGCTCACTTGTTGAGAGCAATTGTACCTTACTTGATGGGAGTCGTTGTCCCTAAACGCTTGCTCACTTGAGGAGAGCAATTTCCCTTTACATGATGATAGCCGTTGTCCCTAATTCTTGCACACTTGAAAAGAGCACTTGTCACGTACATGATGAGATCTGTTGTCCCTAAAGGCTAACTTTATGAGGGCAATTTGTCACTTACATGATAGGAGCCATTGTCCATAAAGGCTCGCTTGTTAAGAGCAATTGCACCTTACTTTATGGGAGTTGTTGTCCCTAAACGCTTGCTCACTTGATGAGAGCAATTGCCCTTTACATGATGATAGCCGTTGTCCCTAATGCTTGCATCTTTGATAAGAGCAATTGTCACTTACATGATGAGATCCGTTGTCCCTAACGACTAACTTTATGAGGGCAATTTGTCCCTTACAAGATATGAGCAGTTGTCCCTAAAGGCTCACTTGTTTAGAGCAATTGTACCTTACTTGATGGGAGTCGTTGTCCCTAAACGCTTGTTCACTTGATTAGAGCAATTGCCCTTTACATGATGAAGCCATTGTCCCTAATTCTTACACCTTTGATAAGAGCAATTGTACTTTACATGATGAGGTCCGTTGACCCTAAAGGCTAACTTTATGAGGGCAATTAGTCCCTTACATGATAAGAGCCGTTGTGCCTAAAGGCTCACTTGTTGAGAGCAATTGTACCTTACTTGATGGGAGTCGTTGTCCCTAAACGCTTGCTCACTTTATGAGAGCAATTGCCATTTACATAATGATAGCCGTTGTCCCTAATGCTTGCACACTTGATAAGAGCAATTTTAACTTACATGATGAGATCCGCTGTCCCTAAAGGCTAACTTTATGAGGCCAATTAGTCCCTTACATGATAAGAACCGTTGTCCCTAAAGGCTCACTTGTTGAGAGCAATTGTACCTAACTTTATGGGAGCCGTTGTCCCTAAACGCTTGCTCACTTGATGAGAGCAATTGCCCTTTACATGATGATAGCCGTTGTCCCTAATGCTTACACACTTGATAATAGCAATTGTCACTTACATGAGGAGATCCGTTGTCCCAATGTAAGTGAAAAACCCTAAAATTCTCTCTCCCTTGTGGAGAAATCCGGCCGCCACCCCTCCCCCCTAATCCGGCCAAAAATTGCCTAATCGTCCTCTCTATCTCTTTCTTAGGGGTATGCAATACGACTTAGGTCAATTATATTCATGGGAGGGTGGTTGGTGTCCCTTGATTCCTTTTCTTTAATTGATTTCTCCTTGGTTGTCTCACCGAAACCCTAACTTTTTCTATCTTTATTATTATCGGTTTGTTAGGGTTTTGGATCGTTGTTGGGTTTATTGATCGCATCTATTATCCCTTATTCTTTGAAGTCGATGTTAAGTCACTTTTATATATCAAGGGTGCGATCTGATTTGCTTATTTAATCCTAGTTGTTTGCTTTTGTAATCGGATTTAGGGTTTTATTGTTTGATCGATCGTCTTTGGCTACATGGATATTTTTATACGATCATATTGGGGTTTTAGCTCTCTCTCCCTTTGGCGATTTTCTAAACCCTAACAGCCTTCATCGCTTTTCACCTTAATCCACCTAAATCTTGTATTCTATCCAACGATTTGTTAAGTTTAATTGATTAGCATTCGTGTTATTCATTATCCTTACCATTCTTGTTGCTTAATTCACATTGTTTGCTGGTTTTGGTGTTTTAACGATTAAGGTTTAGGAAATCGCCTTTGGTTGGCCGCCTCTATTCCTACCTTGTTCGTTGTATATATCTTCTATTTTCGCCTCTCTACCTCTAAACATTATTCGTTTATTGGTATACAATCGATCATATAGGATATTAATTTCTTGAATAAAGGCGGCTGGTGTTTGGTTCTTTTCTGAAACCCTTAAGTTTTATGCGATCTTTTTTTTAGGGTTAATTCGGATTCTTGGGTTCTTTAGATCGCTACCAGGTTTTGATTGGTGTGATATGTGTTGGCCTTGATCTATGATTGCAGAACCTATTTGGTTTTCTATAAGGTCGATTTTGGTTGGATTTGTTGTGGGTGCTGCTGCTTAATGCTATAATGAAACCTTTTTTAGGGTTTTGCTTATTTTTCATCGATTGTTTGTGATGATTATCTGCACGTATCTTCAAGGTATCCCGTTTAGGGGTTGTTTGTTGGCTGTGAGTTCGTTATCAGATGGATGTTGTGTATACGTGGGTTATGGGAGAGATGTAAGTCTTGTTTGGATGTTCGCTACATCATTGATTAGATCATTCTGCTATTTTACTTGTTTCTAAAATGCCTACGATCCATGTTTGATGTGGTTATGGAGGTTGTCGATGGAAGTTAAGTTTGTGGGCTGCTGTTGATCGGTATGCTGGAAGTCAAGTGTATCTTGGTTTTTAACACGGTTCATCAAACAAAGACATGTTGCTGTTCGTGTTTTATTAGGTCTTTTGATTGATGTTGCTGAATGTTATGGAAGTTAAGTTTTAGGGTTCTTATTCAAAAACTCTAGTATTGTTTGGTGCGACTTGATCTTGCTCGTGTTCACATCTTTTATGCGTTTAGATCTGGTCGTTACTCTTGCTTTCGAGCTACATGTTAGGGTTTTTTTTACCCTTGGATTGTTGCATGGTGCCCTTGTTCTTGCTGTATTTGATTAGCGTGGTGTCCCGTTTCATGGGATATTGACGTTAGTGGCTGTTGGTATGGGATCATGGCATGAAGGTTGCTGGTTCGTGAAACTTTGAGTCTCGATTAGCTCCATGATTTTCTCTCGGATTGTGTTGGAGAATGGCTCAAGGTTTTTATATTTGAACCTGTAAGTGTCCTAAGGGACTGAGGTGAGGGATATCACCCTCACCCTATTGTACCTCAACGTTTTTTGGAGTAATGCATTTTACCGGGGTGAATAAACCCTTTTAACCAAAAAAAATATTGGGGTTTTATGGGTGATCAAAATCTCACTCTAATTGCCTTCTATCTGTATTGGATCGAATGGTTTGTTAGGGATTATCATGAACGAAACCCTAATATTAGGGTTTCGTATTTATTGGTTTTGATTTGCTGGGTTGCTGCAAGTTGGACTGATGTCCATTATGTCATGTAAGTCGATCTTTGATCGTGTTTATCTTTTGGTTCTGTGATGTTATTCGAGGAAGTGGGTTGAGAAAGGGAAGGTGATGTTGTCGTTGGTGTGCTGGTGTTGATTAGTTATGCTGGTAGTCAAGTGGATCTTGGTTTTTAACACGGTTCATCTTTCAATGACATGTTGCTGATTATTTTTTTAATGAGTCTATTGTTTGATGTTGCCGAATGTTATGGAAGTTAAGTTTGTGGGTGTCTTATTCAAAAACCTTTTTCGTGGTACTATCACAATATTTGGTGCTGATTGTCTTGTTTATCATGCATTCCTGCATATTATTAAGGTGATGATGGGACTGTATTATGAAGAAAACGATTCCCTATTTATTAGGGTTTCGTTTTGTGCTGGTCTTGTGATCGTTGTTTGTGGATTATTGGAAGTTAGGGCGGTTAATCCCTATTTGTGTCTATGGCAGGTTGTTTATTGACTTGCATGGTGCATTGAATCATGTCATATTTTTATGGATTCCTTGGTTTATTGCTTGATGCTGCTGCGCATCATTATGGCATGATGACTTGGGTGTTACGCTTTATTGCTGCTAATGGCTTGATGATACGGGGTTTGCACCTTGTCGATTTGGTTCTCTTATATTTACATTTGCTGGCTTCCCCCATACACACAATGCCTTGCACTTTGGGTACATTTATTCTATCTTAATGCTATTATGGCGATTGTGGTGGATTTGTTTGTGGTGGTTGCTACTACAAACTGATTTTATCTTGCACATTCGATCTACATGGGATCATGGCATGAAGGTTGCTGGTTCGTGAAACTTTGAGTCTCGATTAGCTCCATGATTTTCTCTCGGATTGTGTTGGAGAATGGCTCAAGGTATTCTTTGGTTGGTTATACAGGTTCAAGCTCTATGTGGATGTGTTCACATGGAAGATTGATGGAAGTTCTACGATGGCTATGTTCTTGGTGCTACTTTAGTGAATCATGTTTTAATTCCTATTTTTATTCACTTGTATAGTCATTGTAGGTGGTAAGTTTTTATTATGTAAGTTATAAGAATGGTGTGTCATTCTTATATTCGAGTCTGTAAGTGTCCTAAGGGACTGAGGTGAGGGATATCACCCTCACCCTATTGTACCTCAACGTTTTTTGGAGTAATGAATTTTACCGGGGTGAATAAACCCTTTTACCCAAAAAAAGATCCGTTGTCCCTAACGACTAACTTTCTGAGGGCAATTTGTCCCTTACAAGATAAGAGCCGTTGTCCATAAAGGCTCACTTGTTGAGAGCAATTGTACCTTACTTTATGGGAGCTGTTGTCCCTAAACGCTTTTTCACTTGATTAGAGCAATTGCCCTACTTCATATATATAGCAAACCTATTTTAAAGTTAGAGCATAACACAATACTAGGGAGCTTCATGTGAGGAGTACCATGTGGATATTTCGTTATGACGAGTTTGTTGGGTTTATGATTTAAAGTGCCCTGACTCCTCAAACGATTATTGCATATACTTCTGAATGATGATGGCCCAGGTGAGTTTTCATAGCCTCACACCTTTTTATACGCTTTTCTAAATGTTTTACAAACCTTGTGAGGGGGATACATGCTACTTGATTTACTTAAAACCGAATACAAGTCTTTTTCTTTGGTTGTTGCACGAGTAAACAAACAGCCACTACTACACAACCAAAATTCATGAATCTAATCGTTTGGGATATTTTACCTACGTGAACGCGAGTATAGTTGATAGATCTATTGGAGCCTGACAACTCCCGTTGGTATTAACACCTCACTGGGTGGTACCAATAAGTACTATACTTGAACCCACTGAAGGATTAACTTTGGCAAGTTATCCTTCCCATCCCCTCATGTTGGGTCTGCAGCCCACATGACCCGGATTGTTAACGTGTGGTTCATGAGCTTAGTGCAACATACCCCACTCCTGATAATTGTGCATGCATCACAATTATCACACACACACACAACAGTTTCCTAGGTGGGTGTAACAACATAGCCTAGGGAACTTGGATTCACTAACACCTAAAACCTATGATTCTCACTCAACACCTAGTGTTGACTTTTTAAGCATGTATCCTAGGTAAATCATTATGGAGTCATGAAGGAGAAGACACTGAACTCGGAGGACTTTCAATCTTGTTATCATTCTCACACTATTTCACACTTAGATTCACAGGACCTCACTTTAATAAAACTCTGATATTTTAATGAATGATAACATATTTATAAAAACGTCTCTTTTCGAGTCGTTTTCTATTACTGTAACTGTGATCCCATGAGGTAATACCCCAACTCTAAATCCGCTGCGAAGCATGAAAATGGGGGTGTTACAACAACCATCGTACTAGGGAAATTCAGGAGACTATTCATGCTGATTTCGATGAACTTTCAGATATGGTTTCTGAGTGCAACAACTTAGGACCCGCAACCAACCGTCTAAACTTCCCAGATCCTTCAACTGAACCATTGTCTCTAACCCGTAAAGAATTGGAAACACTCTTTGCTCCGTTGTTTGATGATACTTTTGATCAAAGTGCACCAGATGTATCCACTAGTTCCGTTGCTCAACCTGATAACATTCCAACACCGGATAACATTCCAACACCTGATACACCTGCTCCTACAACAACCACTGTAGCCAATAATGCACCTCCAATTGCATCACCAACAACTATTGAACAAACCGCTTCCAACACCGACAATGCAGCTGAAGATCTGAACCGACAACAAGTACCCGCATCTGCAAATTATGATCCAAATGCATTCTTCAATCCTTTCGCACCAACTCCAGCAATTGAAGACATCGCTGAGTCATCTACATGCAATTTGGAACCAACTCCTCCAGCAATTGAAGACATCGCTGAGTCATCTACACGCAATTTGGAACCAACTAATATGCAGACATTTTATCAACATCACCCTTCAACACACCATTGGACTCGAGATCATCCTTTAGTTAACATTATTGGCCATCGAACAACACCAGTCATGACAAGACGAAAACTCCACACCGATGCTGAAAATTGCATTTATGCCCTCACAGTGTGTCAAGATGAACCCAAAAACATAAAGGAAGCCTTAACATACGACAACTGGATTGAATCAATGCAAGAGGAACTCGATCAATTCAAAAGACTAGAAGTGTGGGAGTTAGTCTAAAGACCAGATGGAATCTTTGTCATTGGGCTGAAGTGGAGTTGGAAAAACAATTTAGACGTAGAAGGCACAGTGATTCGTAACAAATCCGGACTGGTTGCTAAAGGTTACTTTCAGGAAGAAGGAATTGATTTTCAGGAATCTTTTGCACCAGTGGCTAGACTTGAGGCTGTTCGCATATTTCTGGCATACGCCGCTCAGAAAAATATGGTTGTTTATCAAATGGATATGAAAACGGCAAGTTGCGTGAGGTGGTTTACGTTAGTCAACCAGAAGGATTCGTCGACCCTGAACATCCTAACCATGTGTACAGACTCAAGAAGGCTCTCTACGGCCTCAAACAAGCCCCAAGGGCATGGTACGATGAACTATCTTCATTTCTGTTGGCCCATAACTTTTTTAAAGGCACTGTGGATCCAACACTGTTTATTCAAAAACACAGGGAGGACATTTTAATCATTCAAATTTATGTCGATGACATTATTTTTGCGTCTACACACAAGAAATATTCAAATGCTTTTGCAAAATTAATGAAACAAAATTTTGAGATGTCCATGATGGGTGAACTTTTGGGTAAAAGGGATATTTCACCCCGGTAAAATATATTTTCCAAAAAACGTTGAAGTACAAAGGACAAGGGTAACTTCCCTCGCCACAGTCCCTTATACAAGACACCTCTCTAAGAATGACAGACCATTCTTAAAACTAACATGCACAACATGTGCAACTGACCAAACAAACATGCTAAACAAAGCAACAAAACAAGCAAGAACCACAAAAATAAAATGACATGAAAGATAACTATTTCTTCTTGCGTCCTTGCACCATGAAATCTCTCGAATAACCATTCTTGAACTTGGAATAATTTTCAATATCATCGTAGTTCTCATAGACTTCATCAACGAACGTAACCCTCTTCACAATAGGATCACACTCCATAGTAGGACTCTTCACTACTTCACTTGTAACCGGAGTAAATGAGCTAGAAGTAGCAAAATCAGAACAGTCCACGCTTGTAGAAGCAACATCATTGTGAGAACCATGCTCCCACAAACTTTCAATAGTGCTATGCAATGGTACCGTATTAACACAACCTTCCCCCATGGTTTCCACACCTCCAAGAGAAGCATGAGCATCCACAGGTTCAAGCTGCTCAAGTTGAGTTAGTATCCTATCCACAGCCTTAGTAGACCCAAAATCACTCTTCAACGCATCCTTAGATGTACCAATAGAAGTAGAATCATCATTTGGAGGCTTAATAACAGCCCCCAAATCAAGTTGTGTACCTCTATTCTTCTTCTTGGTAGCCGGTTTAGAAACAGATTGATACAAACGTTTAGGCTTAGTTGAAACCCCCCAAGCCCCTTTCTTACCCTTATCACTAGTTTGACCAGCCTTGTTAGAGTGAACCTTACGCTTGACTTCAATATCTTGTTGAGTCGAATCCAAAACCTTAGTAACCAGCTTCTGTCTAAGAGGACACACATCATCATCATGATTGAAACAAACACATTTAGAACACCAAGATGGCCACCATTCATACTCAACATCAAGAACTTCCATGTAATGACCCTTACCCTTAGGCAACGGAATCACAACCTCAATTGATTCCAAAACATCCAAATCAGCCGATAATTCAATGAGTACCCTCGCATATGAATAACGTCCCCAAGGATTCTTACACATATCATTAGTACCCGCATCAAACCGTATTATCCGCCCCAACTGTTTTGCAATCAAACTAATGCTGGCTTTAGAGTATACAACGGAAGGTATATTATGGATACGTACCCAAACCGGTACCTTAGTAATCTTCTCCTTCTCCAGCCTCATATTAGGCACCCAAACATGTAAGAATAAAGGCGTAGATCTAATAAACCAAGGACCACCATTAAGAACTTTATTCATACCTTCAAGTGATGAGAACTTGAAAATGAAGAAACCATTCCGCAATATAACATGTTCAAAGCCGAACCTTGCCCAGGCATGCTTGACATAATCTTCCACAATAGGAAACGCAATTCTTTGACCAATGAAATAACCGTATAATGAATTAGTAAGTTTAGTGCACATATCATCAACAACGGCCATTGGAATAACAACTTTAGAACCCGAACTAGTAGCCTCATCAATTCCAGCAGATTGTGATACACGAGGTACTTTAGGCTCACAAGAACCAACAGGTCCTACATGTCGTGGACCATCTTCAATAGACGTGGCCATAGATAACCCATTAGCATGATCAACAAGTTCATTCTCCCTAGCCCCGTCTATACCAACAACATTACTTACATCACTAGTATGAACATCCGAAGTAGTACTAGCAAACTCTACCCCATGTTCCTTAGACGTACCAACAATGGCAGCCCCCAACGAATCAGATTCAACAACAGTAGTAGCCTTAGGAACATTAGATTTAGTACTATCTAACCTCACTCCTTGTTGAATAGCAATGTTTGAATCAGAACCAACGGGACCAAGATCAATTTGAAGAGCAAAACTCCCCGTTTTTCCACCCAAACCTGCACTTTTCAAGATAGACTTCAATGGCTTACCATCGTTAACAAGTAACTTGCCATCGATATTGTTAATCTTAGCAGCCAACCCAACAGCCTTAGACGGCTTCTTACCATTCAAAAACCCCGAATCCATAACTCTCTTAACCCACGTACAATAAACTAAACGAATAGTAACACCAGCAGAATTGCGCACAAAGAATCAAACGAAACCCTAATAAAGGGAATTGACAATAATTAAAGAGAATGTGCAGCAAACAAAGGGAATCGACTTTATATAAACCAATCGATTACAGAACCGACTTAATCATGAAAACAATAAGGATCGATTAATAAAACCCTAACAAAAACGATTAGTTTCAATCAAACCAAAATAAATAAAATCGATTCTGAAGACCCTAAATAAATAAGGAATCACAACCCGACTTCAGTAAGAATTGGATTGGATTAAAGATTGAAGATCAAAAGTCGGCCACAAAAAACCCTAAAAAACGATTTTACAAAATCACACCAAGAACCTAATTAAAACCATGAATCTGATCAAGAAAATGATTAGTACGAATAATAATCAATAACCTTAACAGATTAATGGAAGAAAATCAAGGATTTGAATGGATTTTATGAAAAACGATTTGAATGGTAGGGGGTTTTTTGTCGCCACTTTTAGAGAGAACTTTTAGGGTGCAAGTAGATATGATGGTTAAACTTTCGTTCTTCTTAGGACTACAAGTTCATCAATCACCCCGTGGAATTTTTCTAAACCAGTCCAAATATGCTCTTGAGATAATAAAGAAACATGAAATGACCAGTTGTGATACTTATTCTACACCAATGTCCTACACAACAAAGCTAGATGCTGACATACCCGTTGACCGTACAAAGCTAGATGCTGACATACATGCTCACATCTAGCAGACCAGACATAGTATTTGCTGTATATATGTGCTCTCGTTATCAGTCTAGTCCAACGGAACGACACCTCTCTGAGGCTAAAAGAATCCTTCGATACGTAAAGGGAACCATTAACTTGGGGATCTGGTATCCGAATGATTGGTTTTGAACTAATAGCCTTTTCAGACGCTGATCATGCAGGGTGTTTAGATACACGCAAAAGTACTTCTGGTGGTTTATAGTTTCTTGGAGATAAGCTTGTATCTTGGAAGTCAAGAAGCAGGATTGCACATCGTTATCATCAACAGAGGCTGAATATGTAGCCATGTCTGCATGCTGTGCTCAAGTCATTTGGATGCGATCTCAGCTGCAAGACTATTGTTACACATTCAACAAAATCCCGATATACTGTGACTCCAAAAGTGCCATAGCAATCTCCTGCAACACGGTTCTTCACTCCAAATCTAAGCATATCGCTCTCCGGTATCACTTCATCAAAGAGCATGTTGAAAGGGTTACAATTGAATTATACTTTGTGGGTACTGAATACCAACTGGCAGACTTGTTCACAAAAGCCCTTGCTCCAACAAGGTTTGCTGAACTGGTTCACCGGATTGGTATGCGGTGTTTGACTCCGATGATTTAAAATCCTTTCTTAAACACAATTAAGTGAGTCAACACCAAAACATTTTGTAAATATTATTCAAAAACGAAATACAAAAATATAAAACTATAAAAGCACAAAAAGATTTTTTCCATTTCATTTAAAAAAAACGTCTTTTTTCAATTAAACATCATCTCTTCTTCATCGACAAAATTCTCTAAGTAAAAATATGTTATTATATATATAAAAACATTTTTCATCTTTTCCAAAGAAAACATATTTTGAGGGGGAGACAAGTTTTTCAAATCGTAAGAGAATTTGGTGTCATTTTTCAAATCGTCATTTATATTTATTTCATCATCAAAATCCTTTCCGACAATCTCTTGAACCAAAAGTCTCAATAAACCATAATCACTACGTTTTGTTGATTCAAGGGGGAGAAACATCAAAATAAAATTACTCTAAGTGTTTATCGTTTGGCCTCATGATGTTACGACTACTTAATCCAAGGACTTAATTGTGCTAATTGTCTAAACATTATTCGTTTACAAGTACAGGGGCCAAATATGAAAATCCTTGAAAGTTACAAGTATAGGGGCCAAAACTGCCAATTGTTAAAAGTTTTCCTTATATAAGCCTCTAATCAGTTTTATTTTTTCTCTCAAATAAAGCAAAAACACGCCCCTACGCTGCCCAAAATTTTCTCAAGATTTTATGATTCTGAGTTTTCGTTGAGTTTTCATGTAAGTGTTATAATGAATAATCTATCTTGTTTCTAAATCTCGCCCAAATTTTTCTTGCATTCTGTGCCTTAATTGTCTTTAATTCAGAACTAGGGTTCTTGCAATAAATTTGGGGGTTTCTCAAATATGGTGTTTTAGGCTAATTAATTTAGATATTAAGCTTTGGTATGTGTCTAATTGATATATTACATCTTTGTTTGTGCCTAAGATTTATCAGATTTGTTAAATTTGTGATAACTAGGGTTTAGGGGTCGTATATTTGGCTGGTACCAATTGGGTTTGTGTTTATGTGTTTTGAGTGATGTTTGTTGTTTATTCATATCCTCCTAACATGCGCCTACAGTTTCAGAACCACTGTCTAACATATGCAATAAAGTCACTTTGGTCGTGATAAGCTAACGTATCCTAGTTTCAAGAGTCAGAGGTTGAGGACACTCATCAATCAAAGGTTTGTGTTTTGTGAATATTAGGTTAGTGGAGAATATTTTGTTCAGTTATAGTGTTTGCTTAATATATAGTTTGTTTTGGGTTGTAGTTTAAATTGGCAACATCAGCTGTGCAAAAATCAGAAGCCGAATCCGGATATAAGAACTCGGATAGTTGATCATTCTATGGGCAGTCACAATCACTATCACAGCCACCGCCAAATGTTGCACGAGCCCCATCCCCTGTTACTAATCTGTTATTGAGCGTAGTACCTAAACCGCAGCCAGGCTTTCCTCATTTGGGTGCTCATGGTGTAAGTGATATAATTCAGCTGTATTCTTTTTATGTTTAATTCGTTTCAACTCCAATAATCATGGTGACTCAGTCTTAATGAGTTTTTTTTTTTAATTTTATTTTATTATTATTTTTATTTATTTATTTATTTATTTATTTTATCTGAATCTATTTCAGGCTGCATCAACACCTCTGCCGCCTAATCTTTCTGGGTGGGTGCCGAATCCGCCTGTGCAAATCACTCGTCGGCCTCTGCTGGACCTATTATTGGTTTTGGTCCTCTCAATGATGCTTGTATGTAATTCCTTTTTTATAAAATAATTTGTTAAGATTGGCCATATCATTAACATACCGAGTGTCTATTATGTTTATTACCGCTGATTTAGTTGATCATTCATTTTCTGACATGGCAGCTATGTTAAAGCGTGGAAGGACTCCTCCTACCAACAATCCAGCTTTAGAGTTTTGAACGGCTGACTCGGAACATGCTTTTAAGAGGACAAGGGCTTTTGGGATATCTGATGAAGTACGGACTACTCTAGCTCTTCTTTACATAACCTCAACGCGTTTTTAAGTGATGTTTTTATGCTTGTAGTGTCTATATATATATATATATATATATATATATATATATATATATATATATATATATATATATATATATATATATATATATTGTGTGTGTGTGTGTGTGTGTCATTGTGTTTAGAGTATTTGATGATAACTATCCAGAAGTACCTATTGTAAGCAGCTGATGCCTTATAAGAGGTTAGACCTTTAGTTGTAAACTTTCCATACCTCAGAAATTTGACAGTCCCATGAGTCGTGACATGTCTTTGTATAGAAATATAATTATCACGTAGTGTTCAATAATTGATTAGCTGCAAATCTTCCGTGTTTTAATTCCTAGCTCATGCTATTTAAACCGTCTATTTTACACACAGCTATGTTCACATGTGGGTTTTTGTAAAGCATGCAAGCACATCTTCCTCTTTAGCTACATAACTTCTGTTGAATAATGATAATTAACTGAATTCTGATTGGCTATAAGCAGGGAATGATGGTTGAGTTTGCTAAAAATCTTGCTGATTTTGCTGTTGCTTCTGGAAAGAAGCACGTCATAATCCTCTCAAGCTTAGACTTTGGCCTATGGCAGACAATTGATATGTCAAGGTATTGAATGATTTAGTTTTCTAGCAAATGCTAATGTAGTTTTAATTTCTATCAGTAGCATGTAGCTACTTAATTTTATTATTTTAGAAAAATCTGTTGTGATATGTTATGATATGCTAGAAACAATGACCCAACCAGTTTTGACCTTTTACTCATTTCTACGATGTGTCTATTTTGCGACATCTATTCTGTTCCTCATCTGTGATGAAAGTACTAGAATATGAGCTAAAACCTATATCAAATATGAATCATATAAATCATTTCTTAATGAATTTTTTTATTTGCAGGTTACAGCTTCCTCTTGGTGAAATGATTTGCGTGATCAAGTTGAGCAAACTAGAGTTTTGAATGTTGTATTTTGTTCTGCTACTGCCTTGGGCTCACGTCTCCCATCAATGGCCAATGCAAGAGCCATGGTTGCTGGTGCAGGTGCTATGCTTCGTCCTGTTTCTAGTATCACACAGGTAAATTATTTTTCATTTTGGTTCACGTATGGAAGGTTTAATGATAAACCTAGGGGTGGCAAAAAGGGTGGGTCGGTGAGTATGGTACATGTCATAACGAGTTTGAGTCAAAGTGGTAATTGTTTAGTACAGGTGCAAATGGATTAGATCTGGTTATGTCCACCTGCCAACACTAGAATTTGCTTTAATTTTTTAGATTAGTTTAGAAAGTAATTGATGTCCTCAATACAATTTATAGAAATCAGAGTAAGTTACCTAAATCATCAGTTAGTGAAAATTACGGAATTTGTCATTTGACTCTTGGTCTCTCAAGTGTGCAACTAATTTCTATTGGTCACTAGGCTAAATGGCGAGGGACCAGGAGTCAAAGCAAACAGTGCAATTAGGATACAAATAGTATCGACTAAGGACACTGTAATTTACTCTAGAAAATATATTGTTAAAGTGTTTTACCTACTCAAAAGTACATTTAATAATAGAAGGATTAAGCATTTCATGAACACTTTGGTTTACCTGTTTGAAATTATAAAACTTTACGTGTTCGACCTGTTGGAGACTCGGAGATAATACAACTCCTAGATAAGCCTAAGGGGGATATGTAATTGTTTCTTTTTTGATAAATTGCAGGTAGTGATGAAGGGTGCTCAGAATGTTGCACAAGCAGTAGTTAGAACCCGTTCAACCTTATCCGCCTGGTCATGCATGGGTGCACGTCGTCGTCCTGATGATTTTTCTGAAACTCCCCTCATACTGGAAAAGCATGCTGATTATCTTACATCAGACAAATGGAGCATTGAACAGGCTACAATAAATAACCTCAGTGTATGTTTTTAGGGTGGTTAAGTGATCAGAAAAAAAAAGGCAGCACTCAAAATTCAAAGTCATTATCTTGGATGGTTGTCAAGAAGCTGTTTCTTGAAACAGAAACAAGCAGTTATGAAACTCCAAAGGTTCTGAAATGTTTGAGGAACTTTAGACGCAACAAATTTGAATTCTATTCAGCGATGGTTATTCAATCACATACACGAGGATGGATTGTGCGTAGAGTAGCATTTAGACATAGATGTCAAATTGTGCAGATCCACGTAAGTTTACTCACAGAAAATTTTGAAAAAATGACCCAAAAATATGAGCGTAGTGAGCTAGTTTCTTTCTTGTAAAGATCGTAACTTGTGTACTTTTATGAATCCAGTGTGTTTTCCATGGTTGGTTGATGAGAAAGGAGCTTTTACTACAAAAGGAGGCCACAACAAAGATTCAAAGTGCTTTTCAATGCTTTACATGCCTCAAGGCCTTTTAACAGTCGTAAGGATGCTGCTATTGTAATCCAGCGACACGTTGAGGGGTTGCATTACTCGAAAAAGGCTTTTAGGTAAAGTCTAACCTGTTTCAATCATTTTATAATGTTCATGTCCGTGTTTATTTTGATGTTACTGACTTGGAATCTGATCGAACAAAGTGATGCCGTGCCTGGAAAGGCCTTAATCGTAATAGCAGTTACACTATACAATGTT